>CAUYON010027805.1:0-36897 GCA_963573935.1 Arctocebus calabarensis
GGATACTTTTTCTTCCATTCTTGAGATACTTTGCTAAGAAGAACATGTTCCAGCTCCATCCATGTAAACACAAAAGAGGTAAAGTCTCCATCTTTCTTTAAGGCTGCATAGTATTCCATGGTATGCATGTACCACAATTTATTAATCCATTCGTGGGTCGATGGGCATTTAGGCTTCTTCCACGACTTAGCAATTATGAATTGGGCTGCAATAAACATTCTGGTATAAATATCTTTATTAAATTTTTAGATCTCTAAGTATTCTCCAAATGTATTTCCAAAATCTTATGATTTCTTGAGGATTTTTCTCATTTCATGCCTTGCATTTAAGTCCTTTATCCATCTTGAGTCAATTTTTGTGAGTGGATAAAGGTGGGGGTCCTGTTTCCGTCTTTTACATGTGGATATCCAGTTCTCCCAACACCATTTATTGAATAGGAATTCTATCCCCCAGTGTATGTTCTTGTTTGGTTTATTGAATATCAGGTGGTTGTAAGATGTTAGTTTAATTTTCTGGTTTTCTAATCAATTCCAAATGTCTATGTCTCTATTTTTGTATCAGTACCATGCTGTCTTGACCACTATGGCATTGTAGTGCATCCTAAAATCTGATATGCTGATGCCTCCAGCTTTGTTTTCATTACTAAGAACTGCCTTAGGTATATGAGATTTTTTTCTGGTTCCATACAAAATGAAGAATCATTTGTCCAAGTCTTTGTTGGTATTTTAATAGCAATGGCATTGAATCAGTAGATTGCTTTTGGAAGTATAGATATTTTAACAATGTTGATTCTTCACAGCCATGAGTATGAGTTAATATTTGTTAATATCCTCTACTATTACCTCTATTAGGGTTTCATAATTTTCTTTATAGAGGTCCTTCCCTTTTTTTGTTAGGTATAATCCTACTTATTTCATTTTCTTTGAGGCAATGGTGAAGGCAGTTGTGTCCTTAATTTAGCCTCTCATCTTGGCTGTTCTTGGCATATACAAAGGCTACTGATTTGTGGACATTGATTTTATATCCTGAGACATTACTATTTTTTTTTCTTATGGCTTTCAGAAGGTTTTCTTTTTTTTTTTTTTGACTTTCAGAAGTTTTGTGGTTGAGTCTTTGGGGTTCTCTAAGTATAAGATCATATCATCAGCAAAGAGCATTTGACCTTCTCTGCAGCCATTTGGATGCCCTTTATTTCCTTGTCTTGCCTAATTGTATTGGCTAGAACTTCCAGCACTATGTTGAATAGTAATGGCAACAGAGGATGACCTTGTCTAGTTCCAATTCTATGTGGAAAAGCTTTTAGTTTAACTCCATTCAGTAAAATATTAGCTGTGGATTTGTCATAGATAGCTTCCATCAGTTTAAGAAATGTGCCATAAGGCAGTACCTGTGGTTCATCAAGTAGGGCGCTGGCCCCATATACCAAAGGTGGCGGGTTCAAACCCAGCCTTGGCTGAACTTCAAAACAGAAAAATAACTGGGCGTTGTGGCGGGCACCTGTAGTCCCAGCTACTCGGGAGGATGAGGCAAGAGAATCATCTAAACCCAAGAGTTGAAGGTTTCTGTGAGCTGTGTGATGCCACGGCACTATGCTGAGGGTGATAAAGTGAGAATTTGTCTCTACAAAAAAGAAAAGAAATGTGCCATGTATGACTATACTCTTCAGTGTTCTAATTAGAAAAGGATCCTGAATTTTACTGAATGCTTTTTCTGCATCTATTGAGAGGATCACATGGTCTTTGTTTTTGTTTCTCTTGGTACAGTGAATAAAGTTTATGGACTTGTTTATATTAAGTCAGCCTTCCATTCCTGGGATGAAACCTACTTGATTATGAAGTATGACGTTTTTGATGGTAAACTGTAATCTATTGGCTAGGATTGTGTTGAGAATGTGTGTGTGTATGTATATGTATACACATATATATATACATACACACACATAGCAGGTATATTCATTAGTGAAATTGGTCTGAAGTTCTCCTTTTTAGATGGGTCTTTTTGAGATAATTTATGTGGTATGGACTTAAGTTCTTCTTTGAAAGTTTGATAGAATTCTGGTTTGAAGCCATCCATACCAGGGCATTTTGGGGGGTGGAGATTTTTTTATTGTTTCTTTGATCTTGGGGCTTGAAATTGGTCTATCAGGAAATTTATTTCTTCCTGGCTAAGTCTAGGGAGAGGGTGTGATTCTGAATATTGGTCCTTTTACTTCACATTGTCAAATTTCTGGGCATTGAGTTTCTGGTAGTATTCAGAGATAGTCTCTTGTATTTCTGTGTCATCAGTTGTAATTTCTCCTTTATCATTTCTGATTGAGGTTACTAGAGATTTTATTTTTCTATTTCTAGTTAGTCTGGGCAAAGTTTTATCTATTTCATTTATTTTTTAAAAAATTACCTTGTTTCATTAATTTCTGAATGATTCTTTTCAATTTCATTTATCTCTGATTTAACTTTGGATATTTCTTTTATTCTGCTTGGTTTAGGCTTAGATCAGTCTTCTTTTTCCAATTCCATAAAATGGCTTGTGAGTTTATTGATGTGTTCTCTTTTTGTTTTTTGAATGTAGGCATCTAAAGTGATAAATTTTCCTCTTAGGACTGTTTTTTCTGTATCCCACTGGTTTTGGTACCTTGTGTCATCATTGTGTTATACTCAAGGAAGATAATGATTTGCTTTTTTATTTTTTCCCGCATGCAACGTTCATTTAGCATAAGGTTGTTTAATTTCCATTCCTTTGTGTAGGGTTGAACATTTTTGTTAGAGTTGAGTTCCACCTTTATTGCCTTATGCTCTTAGAAGATACAACACAAAATTTCAATTCTTTTGATTCTGTTGAGGTTTGTTTTGTGTCCTACCGTATGATCAATTTTTGACAATACTCCATGGGACAATGAGAAGAATGTATATTCTTTATCTTTGGTATGGAGTGTTCTATATATATCTATCAAACACAGTTATTCTACTATCTCATTTAAGAGCCTTATATCTGGATGGCACCTGTGGCGCAGTGGAAAGGGCACCAGCCCAATATACGGAGACTGGCAGGTTCAAACTCAGCCCCGGCCAAACTACAATAAAAAATGCCTGGATGTTGTGGTGGGTGCCTGTAGTCCCAGCTACTTGGGAAGGAGGCAAAAGAATTGCCTAAGCCCAAGAGCTGGAGATTGCTGTGAACTCTGACACAATGGCACTCTACCAAGGACAATAAAGTCAGACTCTGTCTGAAAAAAAAAAAATAAGAGCCTTATATCATTGTTTAATTTGTGTTTAGAGTATCTGTCCAGCTCTGTGAAAGGAGTGTTAACGTCCCCTGTTATTATGGTATTATAGGTTATCATATTGTTCAGACTAAGTAACATCTGTTTCAACAATCTGGGAGCATTTAAGTCAGGTGCATAAATATTTTCAATTGTTGTATCTTTCTTTTGACCAATATGAAGTGACTATCTTTTGTCTTTTTTGACCTTAGTTGCTTTAATTCCACATGTATCTGAAAATAAAATTGCAATCCCTCTTTTCTTCTAGATTCTATTTGCCTGAAAAATTGTCTTCCAACACTTAACTCTGAGTTTTAATTTATCTTTTGAGGCAAGGTGTGTTTCCTGCCAACACCAAATAGATGGCTTCTATTTTTTAAGCTATCAGCCAATCTGTGCCTCTTCAGTGGAGAATTCAAGCCATTAACATTTACTGAGATAATTGATAAGTGTGGTAGTATTCTATTCATCTCATTTTGTGAAAGTCTATTGCTTAGTTTTGTCTTTTGCATCATTGTGGAAGCTAGGTTCTGTTCTTTAATTTCTGGGTGCTTACTTTTTTGGTGGTCCATTGTGATGGTCAGTGTATAGAACAAGTTGAAGTATTGCCTGTCAAGCTGGTCTTATGGCAAATTTCCCCAGTGTTTGCATATCAGTAAAAGATTTGATTTCTCCATCAATTTTAAATCTTAGCTTAGTGGAATATATGGAATTCCGGACTGGAAATTGTTCTGTTTAAGTAGATTAAAAGTAGATGACCATTGTCTTCTGGCTTGAAAATTTTCATTAGAGAAGTCTGCAGTCACCCTGATGGATTTGTCTCTGTAAGTCAACTGGAGCTTACTCCTGGGAACTTGCAAAATCTTTTATTTTGACTTGACTTTGGACAGGTTCATCACAATTTACCTTGGAGAAACTCTATTTGAGTTTAGGTGACCTGGGGTCTGATATCTCTCTGAAAGGAGTGTGTCAGAATCTTTGGGGATATTTGTGAAATTTCATTTATAATATTCTATAGTATGGCTTCCATTACTCTGGGGCATTCTTCTTCCCCTTCTGAGATACCTATAGCTCATATGTTTGAACACTTCATAAAGTCCCATAATTCTGTCAGTGAACATTCTGCTTTCTCTCTCTTCTTTTCTGCCACTTTAACTGAGATATCTACCTCTGAGATTCTTTCTTATGCATGTTCTAATCTATTGTTGATACTTTTTACTGCATCTTTAAATTCCCTAATTGGCTGCTTCAATTCCTTCTGCTCTGCTATTTCCTTTCTATATTCTTCATATCATTCATTTCTTTTATGATTCTGTTTTTGTATGTCCTTTTGGTTATTTTCCACTTTATCAGCAATTCCCTTCATCGTTTCCTTAATTTCCTTCATTGTTTTCATCCTCTGTATTTCAAATTCCCCTTCTGTCATTTCTAACATTTCTTTATAGGTGGAATCCTTTGCAGTAGGTACCTCATGGTCCCTTGTGGGGGGTTGCTCTGGACTTGTTTTTCATGTTGCCAGAATTTTTTTTCCTTATTCTTCCTCATGAGTGTTTTCTTTTACTAATTTCCTTGCCCTAATTTTCCTTTCACTTCCTTTTGCTCTTTATGTTACCATGCCTCTGCCCTAAGGTTTTTATGAGTCCTTTTGGTACAGGACCTGAAGGATGAGAAGATTGAAGAGCAAGAAGGTAAAAAAATATTTTAAAAAATAAAGAAAGAAAAAGGAGAGGGAGTGAGTAGAAGGAAATACTGACAAAAAGAAGAGAGGCACAGAGAGAGAGAGACAGGAGAAATAAAGGTGTGCAGAGGGCACTTTGACCCAACCTGAAAAACACACCTTCTTGGGGTTCTGGGTTGAGTAGTTCCCTTGAGGTCAGCAGCTCTTTGTCTGCCTGTTTAGACACAGCACCCCCACCGCCACCAAGTAGAGAGGAAAGATAAAAATTCTATAAATCAAATCAAAACACACAAAAAATAGAACCTTACAGGATAAAATTGGAGGAAAAACTAAACAACACAGGCAGAAAAACTAGCAAATATGAAGTTCTAATTGTTAAAGAAGGCAACAATGGAAAATTGTATTTAAACTAGAAAAATGAAGAAAGAAAAGAAACAAAGAGAAAAAAAGAGAAAAGAAAAATCTAGAGTGAAAATTTTGAAATAAAAATTTTTAAAAAGACCCAAAGCCAAAAACAAAGCAGTGTAATATATCTTGCTGAATATTGTCTGGGCAGCAGGTGATCTAGGGTTTGAGATGCTAATCACAATGCTGATACAGCTGTATGAGATGCAGGCTGGAGGCCTGTGCTGATTTTTCAAACCATGCAGAGTTGAGAGCCTAAATCTCTCCTCAGCCCACTTAAAAGACACTTTAAATGGTTAACCTTGGCTAAGCAGAAGCTTTTCCAGAAAAGCACTTTTCACTGGAATCTCTCCTGAAGTGGCTACCTGTTTATACTCTGCACAAAACTGATCTCATTCACTGCCCCTGAGGGCCAAGGCTGTAATCTGCCAAACACTGAAATCTCTGCTCTTCCCCAGAATCTCAGTCTCCACCTTTGGGCTGCTCAGTTTCTAGATTACTCATCCAAGGTCTTCCAACCTGATGCTTGCTCTGTGACCCTAAGTGTAGAACCTGCAGGGGAAATTCTCCCACAATGGCTGCCCTGGCAGCCCACAGCCAAACACTATTAGTTCTGTTCCAGCTCAGCGGCTCAGTCTGGGGCCCTAGTCAGTGCTTAAAGTCATCTGCACTCTTGCCCAAGTTCTCTCAAGGTTGTTAAACTGAGTGCCAACGTCAAAAAAAAAAAAAAAAAAAAACAGCCCACAGGTAAGGCCTTTCCTGTTTGTAATCTTGCTGCTACTGTACTTATAGTGGGGGCTGGCCTCTGACTGAACAAATGCACGCAACCACTTGCCAGTTCGCCACTGCTTTTGTTCTCCTCTTGGGGTCCAGAAGTCTCTTGCTGTCTCCTTGTGTCCTTGGAGGAATGTTTCTGGGAAGATCCTTCCAGTCAGAGATGCCTGGAGTCTTCTCTCCCTGATCTCACTGTTCTCAGTTGTCCAGTATTGTCATTTTATTTTATTTTTTCCATTGTTTTGGATTCATTGAGGGTTAAAAAATATTAGTTTACACTGATTGCATTTATTAGGTAAACTTCCTCTTAAAACTGTGTCCAGCTCCCCAAGGGGTGTGCTACATACTGTGATTCCCCTCTCCTCATTCCCTCATTCCCCTAATGCCTACCTTGTATTAGTTCATCTACTGCCTTCGAATTAGAATTGCGTACATTGGATTCTTACTTCTCCATTCTTCTGATGCTTTACTATGAAGAATGTGTTCCAACTCAATCTAGATTAATACAAAACATAGAATGTCTCCATCTTTCCTATTGGCTGAATAGTATTCCATGTAATACATATACCACAGTTTGTTAATCCATTACTGGATTAGTGGTTATTTATTGTTTCCACATTTGGGTGATTGTAACTTGAGCTGTGGTAAACAGTGTAGTACAAATGTCTTTATGATAAAAGGAATTTTTTTTTTTTTTCATATCTGTAGATGCTTAGTAATGGGATTTTCAAAATCAAGTGTGAGGTCTAATTTGAGTTCTTTGAGGACTCTCCATACTTCCTTCCAAAAAGGTTGTATTAGTTTGTAGTCCCACCAGGAGCATAAAAGTGTTCCCTTCTCTCCACATTCACACTGGCATCTCCATCATTGAGACATCATGATTTGGACTATTCTAACTGGGCTTAGGTAATCTCTAAAGGTGGTTTTTATTCCCATTTCTCTGATGATCAGGGACAATGAGCAATTTTTAAAAGTTTTGTTAGCCATTCATCTGTCTTCATCAGAGAAGATTCTATTCATATCTCTTGCCCGAAAGTAGATGATGAGATTGTTTACTCTGTTTTTGTTGATTAATTTGAGTTTGTGGCAGATTCTAATTATCAAACATTTGCCAGATTCATACACTACAAATATGTTTCCCATTCTGAAGGCTGTCATTTTGCTTTTCTTGTTGTGTACTTAGCTGTGCAGAAGATTTTCACCTTAATTAAGTCCCATTTGTTAATTTTTTTCTGTTCTTGAGATGGCCACTGAAGTCTTTGCCATAAAATCTATTCCCAGTCCAACATCATCGAGAGATTTCCCCACACTTTCTTCTAAGATTTTTATTGTTTCATGTCTTGTATTTAAATGTTTTATCCATCTTGAGGCAATTTTTGTAAGTGGTAAAAGGTGTGAGTCCAGTTTCAGTCTTTTACATGTGGTTATCCAATTCTCCCAGCACCATTTGTTGCATAGGGATTCTTTTCCCCACAGTATCCTTTCATGTGGGTTATCAAAGATCAGATGGCATGTACAGACTGGTTTCATCTCATAGACATATGTCTATGTCTACTTTTGTGCCAATACCATGCTGTTTTGATTACTGTGGACTTGTAATAATAGCCTGAAGTCTGATAGGTTGATGCCTCCAAATTTGTTTTATTCCTAAGAATAACTTTTAACTATATGAGGATTTTTTTTGGTTCCATACCAAAAAAAAAAAAAAAGTATAATTTTTTCCAGTTCTTCAAAATACAATATTGTTGTTTGAATGGGGATTGTATTGAATCTGTAGACTGCTTTGGGAAGAATAGTCATTTTGATAGTGCTGATTCTTCCCAGCCAAGAGCATGGTATGTTCTTCGAGTTGTTAGTGTCTTCTGCAATTTCTTATCTTAGGGTTTCATAATTCTCTTTTTGAAAAGATATTTTACCTCTTTTGTAAGTTATATTCCTAAGTATTTCATTTCCTTTGAAGCTACTGTGATGGGAATTGTGTCTTTAATTTGCTTCTCAACTTTCCTGTTATTGGCATATACAAAGGCTACTGATTTGTGGGCATTCATTTTATACCCTGAGGTGTTATTGTATCTTCCTGATCACTTCCAGGGTTTTGTGGTTGATTTTGTGGGGTTTTCTAAGTATAAAATTAAATCATCAGCAAAGAGAGAGAGTTTGACGTCCTCTCCCCTCATTTGTGTGTTTTTCATTTCCTTATATTGCCAGATTACATTGGCTAGAACTTCCATTACAGTGTTGAATTCTAGTGGCAAGAGTGGACATCTTTGCATGGCTCCAGTTTTAAGTAGAAAACCTTTCTTTTTGACTCCATTCAGTATGATGTTAGCTGTGCGTTTGTCATAGATTGCTTCAATCAGCTTAAGAAATGTACACAGCTATGATTCAATAAAAAAGGAAAAAATAAATAAAACAAGGGCATCAAAATACTGATAACATTGACACTAATGTACATGAAGATTTATCATATTATTCCTTGACCTTTGAATATGCTTTAAAATGTCATAATAAAAAGGTACGTGCACATGTAAAAAAAAAAAAAGAAAGAAAGAAATGTACTACTTATGCCTATTTTCTTAAGTGTTCTTGTTAGAAAAGCATGCTAGATTTTGTCAAATGTTTTTTTCTACATCTACTGAGAGGATCATATAGTCTTTGTTGCTTCTATTGGTATGGTGTATTACATTTATGGATTTGTATGTTTTAAAACAACTTTGCATCCCTTGGTTGAAGTCTACTTCATTGGGATGTATAATTTTTTAATATGTAGCTGCAATCTATTAGCTAAGATTGTGTTTAATATTTTTGCATCAATTTCATTAATAAAATTTGTCTGTAGTTCCCCTTTTTGGTTGGGTCCTTTCCTGGTTTTGTATTCAAGGGGATGTTTGCTTCATAGAACATGTAGGGGAAAGATTCTTTATTTTTCAATGTTTTGTAATAGGTCCTGTGACAGAGGTACATGCTCATCTTTGAAGATGTGATAGAATTCTGATACAAAGCCATCTTGTCCAGGGCTTTTGTTGTTGTTGTTGTTGTTGTTGTTGTTGTTTGAAGGTTTTTGTTGTTTCTGCAATCTTACTGCTTGATATTGATCTGTTCCAGATATCTATTTCTTCCTGATTGAGTCTAGGAACATGATGTGGATTCGAAGTATTGGTCCATTTTCTCCACATGTTCAAATTTCTGGGCATATAATTTTTAGTAATAGTCAGAAATTATCTCTTTTATCTCTGGTATTGGTTGTTATTTCCCTGTTTTTCTTTTTTGGTTATTTGAGGTTATTGAAGATTTTACTTTTCCATTTCCGGTTAATTTGGCCAATAGTTTCTCCACTTTATTTATTTTTCAAAAGAACCAACTTTTCTTTCATTAATTTTCTGAATGATATTATTTTCAATAGTAGTTCTAGGATCAAGGTTAAGTCCCTTTTATCTTTGTTTAGTTTCTTTTTAGAGGACCTTTCCAGTTCTGTAAGAGGAGTGTTAAATTCCGCTGCCATTATGGTGTCTTATGATATCACACTTCTCATACTAATTAAGCTCTGTTTTTTTAAATCTGGGAGCATTAAAATTGGGTGCACAAATATTTACAATTGAAATTTCTTGTTTGTTCCCTTGAATAATACAAAGTGTTCTTCATTGTCTGTTCTGATTGTAATTGCTTTAAACTCACTTGTGTCTGAAAATAAGATTTCTACCCATTTTTTCTTCTGATTTCAATTTGCCTGAAAAAAATTTTTTCCATCCCCTAACCCTGAGATTTAGTTTGTGTTTTGAGGCTAGATGTGTTTCCTGCAGAATCATCAAATGGATGGCTTGTGCTATTTTCTCCAATCAACCAGCTTTTGCCACTTCAGTGGGAAATTCAATCCATTAACTTTTAATGAGATAATTGATAAAGTGTGGTGGAGTTCTATTCATCTTATTTTGTGAGAGTCCATTGCTTATTTTATCTTTTGCATCATTGTGGAAGCTAGATTTTGTCCTTTAGTTTTGGAGTGTTTAGTTTGCTGCTGGTCCGTTGTGATGGTCAGTATTTAAAATTAGTCTCAGTATTTCCTGGAGAGCTGCTCTTGTTGTGGCAAACTTCCTCAATGTTTGCATATTGGTAAATGTTTTGATTTCTCCATCTATTTTCAATTTTAGCTTAGCAGAATATGGAATTCTGGCCTGTAAGTTGTTTTGTTTAAGTAAGTTAAAGGTAAATGACCATTCTCTCATGCTTAAAAATTTTCATTTGAGTAGTTCACTGTCACCCTGATGGACATGCCCGTGTAGTCAATGGACACTCTTGACTTCTTGCAGAATCTACTCTTTCATCTTGACTTTTTATAAGTTCATGGCAATTTGTCTTAGAGAAGCTCTGTTACAGTTGAGATCACCTAGTGTTTGATATTTCTCTGAAAATAATGTATTAGAATCTTCAGGGATAATTGGGAAATTTTCTTTTAAGATGTCCTCCAGTAGCACTTCCATTCCTCTGGGGCATTCTTCTTCTCCTACTGGAATATTTATAATTCTTATGTTTGAATGCTTCATATAGTCCTATTATTTTCTCTGTAAATGTTCTGCTCTTTCTCTTTTTATCTGTCTTTTCAACTGCTTGTTATTTCAAGAGTTTTATCCTGTACCTCTGAGATTCCTTCTTCTGCATTGTCTAATCTGTTATTGACACTTTCTACTCCATCTTTAAGTTCCCTGAATGACTGCTTTAATTCAGTTTTTTCCAATTAGGTATTATGTTAGCTGTGGGTTTGTAATACAAAGTTTGAATTATATTGAGATTTGTTCCTTATGTTTTTCTGTTTGTTTGTTTTTTTTTAATTTCAGAACAGTACTGGGATACACACATTTTGGTTAAATAATTTGCTTTTATACATTATAAGTAAAAGTTACAAGTTTGCCCTTTACCCAGAAAGTGTGCTTTGTACCAATTGGATGTGAATTTGTTGAACTCATTCTCCCTCCTCTCACCTACTTTATTTCCATTGCATTTTACTTCAGTATGTATAACTGCTAATTAGCAATTTCCAATTTGATATTAAGTACCTGCTGTGTTCATTTTTCCATTGTTGCAATACTTCACTTAGAATAAAAGTCTCCAGTTGCATACAGGTTGTTATGAAAGATACTAGATCATTTTTATTTACCTGAGTATTACTCTATGTTATACAGATACTATATTTTAGTAATCCACTTATGTATTTAGGGGCACTTTGGTTGTTTCCACATCTTTGCAATTATGAATTGTGTTGCTATATACATTTAAGTGCAAGTATCTTTCTCATATTTTTCCCCTGTGGGTAAGTACCTAGAAGTGGGATTTCTGGATCAAATAGTAGGTCTACTTTTAGTTCATTGCGGTATATGCATGCATAGAACTTTCCAAAGAGATTGTACTAGTTTGCAGTCCCACCTATAATATACAGGTGTTCATTTCTCTCTCTGCATCCATGCCAACACTTGTTGTTTGGGGACTTTTTGATAAAAGCCATTCTCACTGGGGTTAGGCTATATCTCATCTTGGTTTTTACCTCTGATAATTTCAGATTTTGGACACTTTTTTTATATATTTGTTGTCCATCAGGCTATCTTCATTTGAAAAAATTCTGTTGATGTCTTTTGTGCACTTTTTAATGAGGTTGTTTGATTTTTTTCTTGTTTATATGTTTGAGTTCTTTGTATATTCTTGAAGATTAATGAAGGAAAACATTCATTGTTTGAGAAGATAAACAAATTTAATAAACTTCTAGCTATATCAACAAGAAATATAAGAGAAAGGAATCTTTAATGAATTTTTAATTAATTCAATTACAAAATGAAAAAAATTACAACTGATTTAACTGAAGTATAAAACATCTGTGAATACTATAAAAATGTCTATGCTCATAAATTTAAAAAGTGGAGGAAATGGACAATTTCTTGGAAACAGAAACACCTCTAGGTGCAATAAGGAAGAAATAAAATTCCTGAACAGACCGAAATTCCTGCTATCAAACACTACAATTGAAGCAGCAGTAAAAAAAAAAAAGCCAACAAAAAAGTCACAGAATAGACAGTTTCAAACCTGAATTTTGCCAATCTTACCAAAAAAAAAAAAACCTTGTATCTATAGTGCAGAAATTATTCCATAATATTTTTAAAAAAAGAAATCCTCCCTATACTCATTATATAAAGCTAAAATCACCCTGATACCAAAGCCAAAAAATGACACATCTAAAAAGGAATTCTACAGACCAATATTCATTATGAATATAGATGCAAAAATTCTTAGGGAAATCTTAGCGAACTGAATTCAGTGGCATATAAAAAAATAAATAAATACATCATCATGGCCAAGTGGGCTTCATCCAAGAGAGGAAAGAATGGTTCAACATATCCAAATATGTAAATGTAATTCACCATGTAAATAGATGCAAAACAAAGACCATATGATCCTTTCAATACATGCTGAAAAAGCATTTGACAAGACTTAAAATCTTTTTATGATAAGAACACTTAACAGAATAGGCATAGATGGGACATGCCTCCATATTGTAAAGTCCAGGTATGACATACCCGCAGCCAACATTATATTGAATGGGGAAAAATTGAGATCATTCCAACTTAGAACTAGAAAAAGACAAGTTTGCCCACTTGCCTACTTCTATCCAACATAGTGCTGAAAGTCCTAGCTGAGCAATCAGTCAGGAGAAAGAAATAAAGTGCATCAAATGGGGCAAGGAAAAGTCAAACTATTGCTTTTTGCTGATGATATAATCTTATATCTAGACAACTCCACAGATTCATCCAAAAGAGTCCTATAATTGATAAATAAATTCTGAAAATCCTAAGGTTATGAAATCCATGTACACAAATCTGTAGTTTTTACATACACCAAAAATAGTCAAACTGGAAATCAAAGATACAATTATTTTCTTATTAGCATACAATAAAATAAAATACTTAGTAATATACTTAACCAAGGATGTTAAAGACCTTTATGGGAAGGTCTATGAAACACTAAGAAAAGAAATCACAGGTGATGTAAACAGATGAAAAACTATATCATGATGGATCAGCAGAATCAACATTGTAAAAATGGCTATACTATTCACAATGATTCACAGATTCAACTCAATTCCAATTACTATACTACAGAATTTTTCTCACATCTAGGAAAAATACTTCTGTACTTCATATAGAACCAGAAAAGATACTACATAGCCAATGAAAACTTACTTAATAAGAAGCAATTAAAAGGCATTACTTTATCAGATTTTTAAGCTATAATAAAAGACTATAGTAAGCAAAAGAACATGGTACTGACACAAAACCGGAAAGATAGACCTTTGTATCTTTACTAGATACAAATAGATAAAGAACTCAGAGATAAAGACTTACTCATACTTTCATCTGATATTTGAGAACGCAAACAAGAAACATACACTATGGAAAATAATCCCTATTTGATAAATCATATTGGGATAACTAAATAGCCACATTTAAAGACTGGGTCCACACCTGTCACCCCTCACAAAAATAAATTTACAGTGGATAAAAACATAAACAAAAGACAAGAAACTATACTAATTCTAGACGAAAATGTTGGACAAATCCATATATACATATATCTGTGTATATATATATTTATATATCTATATCCATATATAAAGAGAGATTTTATATATATATATATATATAAAATCAGCCTAGGGAAAGAATTTATAAAGAAGACTCCAATGACAATAACAGCAGCAGCAACAAATCTGATCAAATTAAAACTTTGTGCACAACTAAGGACATAAACAATAAATAGGCATTCCACAGAAAGGAGGAAATATTTGCCTGGTGTACATCAGATATATTCCTTCTGTGCTTAGCTTTTTGAGAGTCTGTCTATATCATAAAAAGATGTTGAATTTCATCAAAATCATTTTCTACACCAATTGAAATAATCATAGGTTTTTGTTTTCTCTTCATTCTACTAATGTGACATACATTATTCATTAATTTGTGTACAATGACCCATGCTTGCATGTCTGGTGTAAACCTTATTTGATCCTAGGATATTACCTTTTTGATGTGTCGTATTTGATTCGCTAGAATTATGTGGAGAAATTTTGCATCTATGTTCATCAGGGTTTGGGCCTATTGTTTTCTTGTTTTATTTTATCTTATTTGGGTATTAGGGTAATGGTAGCCTCTTAGAACATGTTTGAAAGAATTCTTTTTTCTTTTTTGGAATAGATTGAGGATGTTTGATATAAGTTCTTTGAAATTTTGATATAATTTTGCAGTGTACTCATCTGATCTTCAATTTTTCTTTGTTGGGTTACTTTTCCTCTTCAGTCTCATTACTCATTATTGGTTTTCTCAGGTTATTTTTTAATTTCAGATTAATATTAGGGCAAAAAATGATTAGGTTGTATTGTTTGCATTTCTTAGGGAAAATTTAAGTTGTAGTTGAGCCTTTCACCCAGGGAGTGTGCTGTATATCTGTACATTGTGCACCTTAGTGAGAGTTTGCAAATTACACTCCCTCCTTCCCTTTTCCCTGTCCCTCCTCCTCTCTCCCTCCATTTGAATTTAATTGTGTTCTCTTGTTGGAGATGTAGTTGTTTACCTCTTGTTTTGATATTAGGATTGAGAACATTGGATACTTACTTATCCAATCTTATGATACTTGGCAAAGAAAAATGTGCTTCAGCTCCATCCTGGTAAGTATAGAAGATGTAAATTCTCTACCATTTTATGACTAAACAGTATTCCACTGTATACTTATGCAACAATATATTAATACATTCATGCATTGAAAGGTACTTGGGTTAATTGCATGTCTTGGTGATTGTGAACTGAGATGCAATAAATATTCTAATGCAAATGTTCTTAGGGTAAAATTAATTTTTTTCTTCTGGTAGATAACTAATAATGGGACTGAAGAATCAAGTGGAAGTTTTCTGTCTTCTTTAGAGAAGGTTCTGTTCATGTCTCTTACCCACTTATAACCGAATTTTTTTCTGTTTTCTTACTATTAGTTTGTATTATCTGTAGATTATAATTGTCAACACCTTGTCAGATTTGTAGTATGCAAATATCTCTTTCCATTCTGAAGGCTGTCTGTTTGCTTTATTTGTGGTATCCTTACCTGTGCTCTTTAGATTATTAAGGTCTTTACCTTAATAATGTCATCTTTATCTACTTTTGTTGTTTCTGCAATTGCCAAGGGTATCTTTTTCATAATTTCTTTTCCCAGGCCAATTTTGTCAAGAGTTTTTCCCACACTTTCCTCTAGAATTTATCATTAATGTCTTAAATTTAAATATTTTATACAGTGAGAATCAATTTTTGCAAGTGGTAGGAGGTGCGGGTAAAGTTTAAGTCTTCTACATGCTTCTATGTGTGGCTAACCAGTAATCCCAGCACCATTTATTAAATAGAAATTACTTTCCCCAGTGTATGTTTTAATTTGTTTTATTGAAGATCAGATAGGAATATGTGACTGGGTTCCTCTCTAAGCTCTCTGTTCTATTCCATAGGTCTATACCTTTATTTTGGTGCCAGCACCATGCTATTTTGATCACTATAGACTTGCAGTAGAACCTGAAGTTTGGTAATATGATACCTCCAAATTTTTGCTTTTTACAGTTGCATTGACTATTTACTTTTACTTTTTTATCTGGTTATGAAGAACAGTATTATATTTTCAAGTTATTCAAAGTATGATGTTGGTGCTTTAATGGGGATTGCAGTAAATCTGTAGATCACTTTTGGTAATATTTAACATTGTTGATTTCTCCCAGGCTTGAGGATGATATGTTAACAACTTCTACTATTTCTACTCAGGGTTATGTAATTCTCTCTGTATAGATTCTTCATGTTATTTATTAGGAATATTCCATGGTATTTTATTATCTTTGAAATTATTGTAAAGGGTATTGTGTCTTTGATTTGATTCTCAGCTTGTCTATTATTGACATATATATAGGCTACTGATTTGTGGACATTGATTTTGTTTCCCAAGAATTTACTGTATTCTTTGGTCATTTCCAGGAGCCTTGTGGTTGAATCCCTATGGTTTTCTAATAAAAGATTATCTCCTCAGCAGAGAGCAAGAGTTTGATTTCTTCTCACCTAATTCGAATATCTTCTCTTGCCTGATTGCATTGGCTAGAAATTCTGGCACTATTTTTTTTTTTTTTTTTGAGACAGAACCTCAAGCTTTCACCCTGGATAGAGTCCTGTAGCATCACAGCTCACAGCAACTTCCAATTCCTGGGCTCAAGAGTCTCTCCTTCCTCCGCCTCCTGAGTAGCTGGGACCACAGGTGCCCGCCACAATGCCCGGATATTTTTGGTTGCTGCCATCATTGTTGTTTGGCAGACCTGGGCTGGATTCAAACCCGCAAGCTCAGGTGTATGTGGCTGGCACCTTAGCCCATTGAGCCACAGGTGCTGAGCCTCTGGCACTATTTTGAACAGAAATAGCAATAGTGGACATCCTTGTCTGGTTCCAGTTCTAAGTGAAAGTGATTGCAATTCAATGACATTCAGTAAAATATTGGCTGTAGTTTTGTTGTAGATGGCCTCCATCAGTTTAAGAAATGCTCTATCTGTGCCTATCCTCTTAAGTGTTCTGACCAGAAAAAGGATGCTGAACTATATAGAATGCTTTTTCTGTGTCTATCAAGAGGATCATGTTGTACTTGTTTTCACTTCTGCTTATGTGGTAAATTATATTTATAGATTTAAATATGTTGGACCAATCATGCATCTCTGAAATGAAATCCAACTGATCATGATAAATATTTTTGTAATGTGTAGCTGTATTGTGTTTGATAGGATGGTATTGAATATATTGAGTTTTCCTTTTTTGTTGGATCATTTTGAGGTTTTGGTATAAAGATGATGTTTACTTAGTAGAATGTGGGAGGATTCCTTCCTTCTCTATGTTTATGTTTTTGGTTTCTGATTGAAGTTATTAGAGATCTGAGTTTTATCTTTCTAGTTAATTTGATCAAAGGTGTATCAACATTAACTATTTAAAAGAACCAAGTTTTGTTTCACTGATCTTCTGAATGGTTCCTATGTTTTCTATTTAATTCTGTTCTGATTTTAGTTATTTCTTTTCTTCTGCTAGGGTTGAGATTGGATTGTTCTTTCTTTTCCAGCTACTTGAGACGGTTCATTAGGTTATTGACTTCTGCTTTTCTGTATTGTTCATGTGGCCATGTAATGTAATAAATTTTCCTTTAAGACTGTCTTGGAAGTATCTCAGATTTTTTTTTTTTTCAGATCAATATGAGGGTACAGATGTTTAGGTTACATTGTATTCATTTCTATGGTAAACCTCAAGTTGTAGTTGAGCCCTTTACCCAGGGGCTGGACACTCTCATTTTGGCCAAGAGGATCCCTAAAACTGAGTTGGTAGCCATAAGAAACCATAAGAAAGGATATCAAACATGCCACATCTGCCCTCTCCCCTTTATGGTATGTCCTCTGTGACTCACTAACAGACCTATGGCTATTCAAGACCTATCTGCAGGTCCTCAATGTACACAACAAACCACTTGACTTTGTCTGGTATGTCGTTTCTAATTAACAGACACTTTGTTTAAAATATTCCTTTTGGTTGTCTTTAGACAGAGCCTAACTCTATCAGCCAATAGTCAGCTAAAGAATCTTTCAACCCACTATTACCTCTAAGCTTCCCCTTCTAGATGTCCCAGCTTTTGGGGTCAAATCAATGCATATTTTCCACATTTTGACTTGTGATCTCCTCATATTCTCTGTCTCCCTAAAATGTATAAAACCAAACTCTAACCCCACCACCTCAAGTCGACTTGCTCAAGGCTTCTTGGGTATGGCTCCAGGTCATGGTCCTCAAATTTAGCTCAGAAATCTCCTTAAATTATTTCACAGGCTTCTTTTTTTTCATTGACATTCTTCTGGGGAGATATCTAATAATGGAATTGGACAATCAAATGGAAGGTTGAAATTTATTTCTTAGAGAATTCTCCATACTTCTTTCCACAGATGTTGTGTTAGTTCGCAAAACCACCAACAGGGCAAAAGTGTTCCCTTCTCTCCATATCCACAGCAGCATCTGCAGATTCAGGACTTTGTGATGTGGGCTAATGTCATTGGAGTTGATATCTAAGAGTGATTTTGACTGGCATTTCTCTGATGATTATCAATGATGAGCATCTCATCCCAGGCTTTTGTTGTTGTTGTTATTGTTGTTGTAAGCTTGATCTATTTCTTCCGGGTTAAGTCTAGGAACATAATGTGATTCTAGGTATTGGTTTATTTCCTCTACATTATCAAATTGCTGGGAATAGTGTTTTTGGTAGTAGTCAGATAAAATCTCTTATATCTCGGTGGGATCAGTTGTTATTTCCCCCTTTTTGTTTTTGATTGAGGTTATTAAAGATTTTAATTTTCCATTTCTAGTTAATCTGGCCAACGGTTTACTGATTTCATTTATCTTTTCTTTTCAGAGAACCAAATTTTTATTTCATTAATTTTCTGAATGATTTTTTTATCTTTAATTTCATTTAATTCTGGTTTAATTTTCCTTATTTATTTTCTTCTGCTAGGTTTGAGATAGGATTGCTCTTCCTTTTCCATTTCTTTAAGGTGATTCATTATATTGTTGATGTGTTTTCTTTTTGTTTTTTGGCTATAGGAATCTAATGTGATAAATTTCCCTCTTAGGACTGCTTCTACAGTGTTCCATAGGTTTTGGTAGCTTGTGTCTTCATTGTTGTTATGCTCAAGGAAGTTAATGATTTCCCTTTTTATCTTTTACTTAACCCAACTGTTATTAAGGCTAAGGTTGTTTAATATTCAACCTTATTCAAACAAGGTTTTGTGGGGATGGCAGCTCTTGTTAGAGTTGAATTCCAACTTTATTGCCTTGTGGCTGAGAAGGTGCAAGGTATAATTTCAATTCATTAGATTTTGTGGAGTTTTGATTTGTGTCCTAGGATATGATCTATTTTGGAGTATGTTCCATGGACCAAAGATAAGAACATTTATTCCTTACCTTTGAGATGGTGTGTTGTGTATATGTCTATTAAACACAGTTTTTCTAAGGTCATGTTTAAGTCCCTTGTATCTTTATTTATTTTCTGTTTAGAGGATCTGTCTAACTTTGTAAGAGGAGTGTTAAATTCTTCTCCTATTATGGTGTTATAGGATATTATATTGCTCAGACTAATTAAGGTCTGTTTGAAAAAATGGGGAACATTTAAGTTGAGTGTATAAATATTTAGAATTGAAATGTCTTCTTGTTGTATTGTTCCCTTGACCAATATGAAGTGTACATATTTGTCTTTTTTGTCTTTAGTTGGTTTAGATAAACTTGTATCTGAAAATAAGATTGCAATGCCTCTTTTCCTCTGATTTCCACTTGCCTGAAAAATTGTTTTCTATCACTTAACCCTGAGTTTTACTTTATCCTTCAAGGCTAAGTGTGTGCCCTGCATACGTCATCAAATGTATGATTTGTGCTTTTTATCCAATCAGCCAGCCTATGCCTGTTTAGTGGGAATTCAAAATCTTAAAATTTATAGACAGAATTGATAATTGTGGTGGAAGTCTACTCATCTTATTTTCTGAAAATCTGTTGCTTAGTTTCTTTGTGCCATTTGGAAGCTAGGTTTTTTTCCTTTTGTTTCTGGGTGTGTATTTTGCTGGTGGTTCATTGTAATGGTCATTCAAAGCAAAGTTCTTTCAAAACGACCAGACAAAATTCAATCTCACAGCCTGAGTCTGAGTAGCAAACCAGTTTTAGAGACCCTCTCCTGCCCCTCTCAGAATAACTGTGGGATCTTATCTTCTAATTCCCAAAGATCCTCTCACTTTCCTTTAGGGTCTTCACCTCCAAGGAGATGTTATTAATTTCTCATGGAAGGATAGAGTAGAATCATTTTCTTCTTCTCAATACCCCCTTTAATCTGTCTAAAATTTCTTGACATTACACCTCAATTTCTACTCAAAACAATCAATATTACATAAAATCTACTAAACCAATCTTCTTCATCCTTGCCTCGCCAATGCTAGATTTGCCTGTCTCTCACCACTGATGCATACACTGCCATTCCAGCTCCAAGTTGTGTCTGGGAAACATTTAATGTACACTTAAACCACTGCAAAGAGAAGAGAGCCTCCTTCTCTTACCAAGCGGACACATTTCTGGGGAATGATCGCGCCACTATAGTCAAAGGAGCAATTAAACTGTTCCAAAACTTTAAGAAAATATATGCTTACTCCATTACACACAAAATCCCATCTCTGGGGCTGTAACATCCACATAAGCCCTATCGCTCCAACCCTCCTTTGTATGACCTTCGCTGGTTCTTGGCCTTTTCTGGGCACTTTACTCCCCAAATTGCAACCATACCACAAAATTTTTTCTCTGAAAACTGTTCAGTCCTAGCAGGTTGATTATTCTCTCTCACTTCATGCTAACGGATTATTTGTACAATCTATTTTCTTCTCAGGGCCTCTCAACTTTACAATGCTTCCCTAATTTCTTGAGCTAAGAATAACTCTCACAAACCCTTCTCCTGATTCATACTGTGGGATGCCTTCCAGAGACTAATGGGCAGATCTCCCCTCCTATGGGGGGGCACTTGCTGTTTCTTTTTCAGTCTGGAGCAATGAACCAGGACAATATCAGGACCTTACAATTTTCTCCACCTCTTTTTATTCCACCTTAGCTCATGTTTAACACAAGAAAGTCTATTTTTTATTTGTGGAAACAAAGCATATTCGTGCCTACCAACCAAATGGACAGGCACCTAAACTCTTGCATATCTGTCTCCTAATATTAACATTGTTCCTCCTAAGCAATCTCTAACTGTTCCATTAAAAAAAAAAAAGTCAGACCCAAAACAGCCCCCATTCTAATCCCACTCCGTGTTGCCCTGGGTTTAGCCATAGGGATTAGAACAAGACTCAGAGATGTAGTGTCTTCCCTACATTTCTTCCATGTATTATCACAAGACCTACGAAAAAGCCTGGAAGAAATATCCTAGACCCTTATAAAACTGTAAGACCAAATAGATTCCTTAGTAGCCATAACCCTCCAAAATAGACATGGGTTATACCTTCTCACTTTAAAAAATGGAGGTTTATGTTTGCTCCTAGATGAAGAACACTGATTTTTAAGTCAACTAGTCTGAACTCATCAGAGATGCAGCCAATAAATTAGCAGAATGGGTTGCCAACCTCTGAAGACAAAGATTAAACAACTGGAATTCTTGCTTTGACTCACAAATTTGGGTCCCTTGGGTCCTACCTCTACTTACACCTTTAATTATTTTATTAGTTTGTGTCTCCCTAGGTCCAGTCATTATACCAACTGTGATCCAGTTCCTTCAAAACACAATTTGAAGGTTAAACTAACAAGACATTACCCAAGTACTTCTTCTAAAGGTGACTCATTCAAGACAACACCAAGATGCCTCTAACCCCCCAAACTCCCCTCTGTACCCATAAACAGTCTATGCCCCTCTTCATCAGGAAGTAATTTTGAGAGATTACAGTGCATAATTCCTAAAAATGAAAAGTGAAAAGCTGTGAGGAAGAAATCCTCAGAGCTCTGACAAAAGTACAGCTACTTGAGAGACAAGCAGAGAAATAAATCAAGTCAGAAATCAAATAGCATGATTACAGCAACCCCCTTCCCATATTCTTGTAAATCCTTATGACCCTGACAAGAGTATAACCTTCCTAGGAGGACAGCTAGTGGTAGGGAGCAGGTCAGAGGCCAATGCTATGGTAACAGCAACCCCCTCCCCACCCTTTTGAAATGCTTATGGCTGGTGTTCCTGGGAAGCATTAGGATCTTCTAGCCTGGTCACGGCTGGCACTAGACATAAGGCCTTTGTGCAAGATTAACACCTTTTGTGGAAGGCAGTAATTGTAAAATCAGTCTGGGACGCAGCATCTTTCACTCTGTACAAAAGATGACTTTCCTCACCACTCATGACTCCCTCCCACATTCCAACTACACTGATAAAATTCCCTTGAAACTGTGAGCTGAGCTGAATTCTGGTCAAACACCATTCTTCTTTAAAATAAAACCTTTACTTCATCCATGACTGGCCTCCTTCTTGCAGAATGTGGCAGGACTCTATCCCTAAACCTCTAAGAAAGCATATTTTGAGTCAGTGTATATATTAACTAGTTTGTCTTTCTTAATTCCTAAAGCACAGGTTTAAGCTATTTGCTCAGCTAATTGGATGCTGGTTCCTGAAGAGAGATACCCACTCTCAATTATAGCATGCTGAGTAACTACAGCACAGCCTCCTTTGGGCATTCCTTGTTCTATGAAAGAACATCCATTGGTATACAAAACCATGTACATTAATAGGTGAGTTTCTTGCAAGTCTTCTTTAGGTGCACAGGTCTTGTGCCCCACTAGGGAAAAGGTTAATGAGTGTATTAACAAATGAATGGATACAGTCCCTTCCACATGGGGCAAAATGTCAAGGTGTTTCCTTCATGAAATTGCATATTCCTAAGAAACTGGTGTCCCTTGTCCAGCCTTGAATGGGCATTAAAATAAAGCATGCAAACCTCAAGGAGGGACAGTAGAATCAAATCTGTTTTCCAACTCATTTCCACCCTACATATGAGAGATGAGACATAAGTCACATTAAAATTTATGAAGGTAGGATTTGAAAGAAAAAAAAAAGTTTTATCTCAGAGTCTGTATTCTTAACCCAACACTATAATGATGATCTTTGTCATAAACTCAAGGTCCAGAGAACCACCCTATCCCAGACCCAATAATCTAGGTTTCTGTTTATTTTAGCATTCCATTACATGACATTAACACTTTTAACTATACCACTATTGGTCACTATTTTCTTACACTATCTAACAGAAGAGACAGCAGTGTCCTTTAGGAATATTTTTAGAGGTTTTCCTCAGTAAGTTAAATTGACAAACAGAGAGATAAATGTATGCATACATTAAGCAAGTGGGCTATCACACAAGTGTATGCTTAGCAAATTGTCAACATTACTTCCAAGATTACTTTAGCTTTCCACTAAAAAAAAAGATACAATACCACTAGACAGACCAGTTCAAGACTTGTTCTTACCACCAGTTTATAACTTGTCCCATGGTTAACACTCACACAACTTTATGACAGATACAAAATACATTTTAATAATTTTATTTTTGTTGACTTTGGAAAATCTAGCAATTTTGTAAATAACCTGTGGTGCCACTAAACACATATATACCTTTAAAAAACTTGCTATTATGACAGTAAGTATGACTAATAGGTATACTCTTCTGCTAGGATCTACCAATAATACGCCCGACCCATGAATATTGAGTGGGAAACCATAAAACTATATCCTCTGAAATTTGATGTTGTATGCTTCTTGTCGCTTTCACTTGGCACACAATAAACAGAATTAGATAATTGTAAAGCCATGATATCATCATAGAGAACAACAAAAAGTGAAATTTGAACCTATGTATTATTTTCCCTATTCGCAGTGCAAAAAAATTTCTAGAAAAATCAATTAAGGATTTAGCTATTATACCCAGGCTAATCCTAACTATCTGAGATTCATCAAAAACTATGTACCCCTGTCTCTGGGCTGAATTTTGGATTTTTCGTTGTCAAAGACAAGGCCATACTCTAGTGGTGGCTATTCTCTGAAAGGTGAAATCAGACAGGGTGAAGGCAGAATACCAAGAAAAAGCATGCATGACATGGGATAACCTCTAGAAAGAGCAGTACTCCACACGGTCTATAATAAATATTACCAATTTTGGAAGGACATAATATGGAAGGAATGTATTGATTATCAGGCTTATATACGGAGAATACACTGGGGGATATTGTAAATAAACTAAGGGAAATAGGTAAAAATATTATCCCACTGGATCTCACGGTAATTCTAATTAGAAGTTTTCTTTTCATGAGTTTTTTTAATACAAAAACTATATGAACTGCCTGATTATATCCTTTGCTTGCAAATATCTATTGAGATGTTCTTTTGATTATTTGTTTATAAACCACAATTTTTTAAAAAAAATTAATCTTTTATTATGTATATGGTAAGTATTTCCACAGTGTTTTGGTCTCTTTTTTTCTTTGCTTTAATGTGTCTTTTTGTGGACTCATTTTTTAATGCTCTAATTATATATTTAGTAGTTTTTGCATACTTCATGAAATATCACTATTCTTCTATAAGTAAATCTTAAGATTTCCCATACCATTGGCACAAAAATATTTTTTCTCAAAATTTTGTGTGATTCTATGACCTTAAGGACTATGTAAATTTTTACCATGTTCCTCAAATTATTTTCCAGGTATTAGGGAATATTTTCTTTTAAAATATCCAAATTCACCTGTTCTAGAAATGATATTCCCTCAAATAGATAAATCTAGCTGTGTAAATATAATCATGGAGAATATACAAACTAGAAGAGTTCAGAAAATATTCCATAGTATTGCAGTCATTCTCACTACTACATATATTCAACTATTATTTTCAACCCCTTCCATTACTTCTCAAAGCCAATCCTATTCACTAGCAATCTTCCTATAAAGAACAGCCCAGTAAAACTGACATTTCAGCATTAAATTTTGAATCAAGTGTTAGCAATAAAGGCCAGTTCCCAATTTGCTATTGACCAACAGAAAACCCTGAGAGTTCTGAGAGAAAGGGCAATGGTTCTTAAAAGTACCAATAATAGGGAAAATAAAATACTACTTTCATTCTTAAACAAAAATTTTCATGGAGGCTTAATATATCAAGTACATAGTAGTGGAAATTACCTGGATTATGAAAGGAGTGGATATAAAAAACCCTTGTACTCTCAGATATTTGCAGGTTTTTATGTATTGTAAGCTGAAAATCTTTAGCAAAGCAAATCATGTTTACATTTCTGTGTCTGCATCATGAAAGTTGGATAGAAAGCTCTAGAACCAAGAGATAAATCCAGTTACTTACTGATACTTAATCTTTGACAAGCCAATTAAAAACATTCAGTGAGGAAAAGACTCCCTACATAACAAATGGTGCTGGGTGAACTGGCTAGTGACCTGCAGAAGACTGAAACTGGACCCACACCTCTCACCATTAATTAACTAAGATAAACTCTCACTGGCATAAAGAATTAAATTTAAGACATGAAACTATAAAAATATTAGAACACTTGTTATTTTTATAACAACCATTCTAACAAGTGTAAGGTAGTTATCTCATTATGGTTTTAATTTTCATTTCCCTGATGACTAGTGACGTAGAGCTTTGTTCATACACTTGTTGTCTGTGTGTATTCCTTTGGGCACTCTCCATTCCAGTGCTTGCCTGATTTTTAAATTTAGGTATTTGTTTTTACCTTTGATTTTGTGTGTTTTGAAAATGATATGGCCAGGTGCAGTTCTTTAAAATTTATCTTGCTTAATGTTCTCTGAGTTTCCTGGGTCTGTGATTTGGTGCCTGACATTAATTCAAAGCAATTCTAAGTTGTATTGTTTAAAATATTTCATCTTTTTACTTCTGTATTTCTTCTCTCTTCTTAATTCCTGTACTGCGTGTGTTACACTTTTGGTAGTTGTCCTACAATTCCTAACTATGGGGTTGCATTTTTTTCAGTGTGCTCTCATTTTTCTGCTTCGGAGGTTTCTAATGATGTAACCTCAATCTCAAATGTTCTCCCTTCAGCCATGCCCAGTTTATTAATATTTTCAAAGCGATTAGTCATTGTTAATGTTTTTGATCTTTAGCATTTATTTTTGATACCATGCCTCTGCTTACATTGCCCCTATTCTCTTTCAAACTGTCTACTTTACCCATTAGTACCCTTCGCATATTAATCATTGTTGGTTTAAACCCCATGTTTGATAATTCCAACATCCGTTTTATGTCTGCTCTCAATGCTTTCTCCATCTCTTCAACTGTGTTTTATGCCTTTTATTTATTTAATTTTTTATTTCAGGTTAATATGAAGGTCCACCCAATTAGTTTACATTGTTTGCATTTGTAAGTTAAAGTCTGAGCTGCAGTTGAGACCTTCACCCCAAAAGTGTGCCATATACTCCTATATCAAACCTGTTAGGGGGGTGCTTATCACATCCTCTCCTCCTCCTCCCCATTCCCCTTTTCTCAAATTTACTTGTATTTTTCTCTCACGTGAGCCTGCAATTATTGATTTACTATTTTCAACATAGTATTATTGAATACATGGGATGCTTGCTTTTCCATTTTTGAAATACTTTACTTAGGACAATGTTCTCCAAATACATACAGGTAAACACAAAAGATACAATGTCTCCATCTTTTTATGGCTGAATAGTATTCCATTGTATACATATACCACATTTTATTAATCTACTCATGAATTGATGAATTGTTTTCGTATCTTTGTGATTATAATTTGAGCTGCTATAAAAATTCAAGTGCAAATTTCCTTATGATAAAATGATGTTTTTCTTCTGAATACATACCTAATAATGGGATTACAGAATCCTCTTTGAGGATTCATTGCACTTCTTTCTAAAAGGGCTGTGTTAGTTTGCTATCCCACCAATAACACATAAGGGATTCTCTCTCTGCACTCCAACCAGTGTTTGTGGAGTGGAAAACTTGTGATGCGGTCTATTCTCACTGAGGTTAGGTGATATCTTTGAGTGGTTTTGATTTGCATTTCTGTGACAATTAGGGACAGTGAGCATCTTTTTTTCATGTGTCTGTTGATCATGTGTCTGTTATATTTTAGTATGCCTTGTAATTTGTTCTTGATAGGTTAACAGGACCTACTGGTAAAAAGAATACTCTAGGCATTTGATAATATGGTGGTAAGTTTGAAGGAAGAAAAAAACCCTTCCTGAGTCCTATGATTATGTCTTATCCTCTCAGGGAGCCCACGCCTCTAAACTGTAAACTTTACAAGTGCCTCTCAGGTTCCCCAGCAGGTTGACTGGAGTAGGCCAGAGTTTTAGGTATTTCCATTCCTGCAGGTCAGTTAGGCTCTGATAAAATCACTGCAGATCAGGCTCGGGTTAAATAGTCCCAACTACTTTGGGAGGTGGAGGCAGGAGACTCGCTTGAGCCCAGGAATTGGAGGTTGCTGTGAGCTATGATGCCACAGCACTCTATCCAGGGTGACAGCTTAAGGCTCTGTCTCAAAAAAAAAAAAAAAGTTTCCTTTCCCTCCATGTGCCAGAAGCATGTGGAAATTTTTCTTTTAATATTTACTGTGAGAATCTGACCAAGCTCCAGGAGGTAGAATTTATAAAAACGTCAGGAGGGGCCCTACGTCTGGGTTGTTATGGGGTTTTTAACTCTTGTATTTGTCCAAACCAAGCCTCCAGCAATTCATCAATTATAGTTCAGGTTTTTCTATCTCATCACTAGTTCCCACTAGTGGATTTCTGTGCTCACTTCTTACAGTGGTATTTTCTTACCACTGAAGAGCTCTTAGCACACTCAGTGGGTCCTAAATAGATGCTATAGGAGGAAATAAAGAAATAGATGTAGATGTGTGATCAGCCTAATAGAAAGTCTCTCTGAAACAGAATATCCAGTGAGATGAAATTTAATATGCTTCCCGAAGCTGTCCCCAGTGTCCAGACCGTGCCAGGAGGAGACAAGGAGGAGGTATGAGTGATACTAGTCATGGAGAGAAATAGAAATTCAAGGGAAAAAAAGAAATGCCTGCCCACAAGGTGATATCCACGCATAGTTTTAATACTCTGGTGATCAAACATCACAGAAGACTCCAAGAAAATACACAGTACACTTACTGGGATATTTGCATTTTCACATGAACCAATTTTTAATGATGTCACATAGAAATATTAACTAATTTTATTTTTAATTAGTTTCAGGGCATAGAAGAATTAAAAGTGGTTATATTTAGAACTTATTTAATTAAAATGGATAGACTATATTTTGAGTGTATAAGATAGATAATCTAAGTTCTACCCCTGGCTATCCCACTGACTTAATTAATAGGAAGAGTTGCAGCATATAAATGAAAAGAAAAAAAAATGCTTTCTCCCTTTGTTGTGGTTGCAAGCCACTCTGGGTTCTGAGCAAGTGGGTAGTTGATATTAAAGGCAGGAAATGTTTATTATTCAGCGCAGTAGGCTGCAGTGACATTTCTTATCATTTCAGCATAACTGTGCCAGAGGGTCTGTAAATAGTATTTGCCAAAGGCAATTTTACACATTCATAATATTCTTTGATATCTGGGCTGGGCTTAGCTGACAGAGCCCCAGAGGCTATCTTTCTGCCTCTCTGACAGGCTGCTAAACTAGGGTAGGGGATTACTGAGAAACAAAACAAACCCAGAGAGTGGAATTTGGTAATTTCTAAATTAAATTCACCTTCTGGAAGCCAATATCTAGCAGGCAGTGGCCATTTAGTAAGAAGTTTTCAAATGAAGGGAGGACAACTCACATAAAGGTTATGGAGAATAATCTTAAGAAAGAAATTTTACCTTCAGGAAGCATTTTGGACACATCTGACTTTATACTTTTAATACCATAAGAAAGAAAAAATGGGGAAAGTGAAACCTTAATTCTAAATAATATGAATAATATTTTAAAATAAGTTAATATTTGCTGATACTTTACTGTATTCATTGTTTTAGGACTTTTTTTTTCATTTACTCTTTTAATCATGGTATCAGACTTATAAGTTAAGAAAACTGAGTCATAAATATATTAAGCAAGGAAACACAGCTCAGCTAATAAGTGGTAGAACATTAACAACTAATAAACAAATGCTAAACACACTTCTAACTACCCACAAAATTAGACTATAGTTTCAGTTTTTCTTCATAAAACAAATACTTTAAAAAATTATTATATTTATGTATTTTGGCTTTTATTGATTTTTATATTTATACTTTGTCTCATCAAATATAAGGTTCATTTCACTAGGACTTTATCTTATTTTTTGCTTTGTCTATAACACCAAGTATACTTCTAGCAAAGAATAAACAGTCAGTAAATGTTTATTGAATCCCTTAACCAATGCTGTAATAATCTGTTTCAGAAAGTGTTCTTAGGGGCAAAATGTCCTCTGTCTTATCCTAATCATTAACTAGTGACACAATGCAAAATTTAATTCCCCAAATAGTGTCAAAATATGAAAACTATACTGTACTCCAAGTCAGTGCCTTGTAGTACAATATAGTTTGTCTTTGGGGGCAGCATTTTTATTTCCTTACTTTGTAAACAATCTTAGGGAGGAAAACCACATTGCAGAGAGGTTCTCTAACATTTAATAGTGTGAGCTGTGGTAGAAAAGGCACTGTAGAGACAGACGTTGTTCAATTCCTTCTTTATCCTGTGACTTTGAACAGATTCTATTATGGTACTTCCATGAGTCCCAGTTTCTAGAACTTCAGAAATTTCACCTTTCCCAACCTGGCAATTTCACCAAGAAGACAGTGATTTATAGTCTTACCTTCTACACTTTGGTCTTGATCCTCTACCAGCTCAATTTTTAAGACCTCCACTTTTATTGTATGATTCCTGGCATAAGCTATATCCTCTTGTATTTCAGTTTACATGACATCCATTGTCTTCTAGGTGGCATACAAGCCATTGTGTTATCTACTTTTCCCTTTCTCTATTCAAATTTGCCTCCCCTGCCTTAGGAGAAACACCCTTTAATCTCCCCTGTAGGTGATTCTTTCTATTACTTACTTTGTCCATAGTGAATACAACCTTTTCTCCTCTGCACTAACAGTTTTATTTCCACCTCCCTGTTTTTATCCAACTCTACTTTCAAAGACACAACCTATACCAGGTGTTTGATTTTTGTTGATTCTCTTAAAATGTATCACCAATTTCTCTATGAGGCTATACTACCAATTTTCTTTTCCCTAGCCATCACTGTGTAACATTTTTCCTTGTAATTTGGTGATGATGCAGGAGTTAAATTTATCTCTCAAAAGAGATATCCTGTGCTGGTTGGATGTTTCCCCCTCCCCCCACCACCACTTTCTCACAGTGGTGGGCATACAACACATTATGAGTAAATAATAGATTAATAACTACTTATTGCTTCATGCAATTCATTGCTCTTTAATGAAAAATACTTATTCTCTATTAGTGTGAAAGATGCTGTGATGTGCTGCCCAATTCCCCTCTCAGAAATGATGAATTTATTCTCTCAGCTGCTGAGAATGCATTGGACAGAAAGCTATGTCCCCTTGTGGCATTTCAGAGATTGTCTCTACTAAAGACAGCCACCTTGTCCAAAGCTATTTCTCCCTACCTGGAGAGTGAGCACCTTTGACTGGTCCATAGAGGGTGTAAATACCTGGTTCCCTTGCTCCATTCAGAACAACTCTGAAAGGTCAGTCAGGCTACAGAGTTCCCCATGAAAACTTCCTGCCAACTTGAGTTCTCTCTCTTATCAATGCTGCTTCCTTTCTTTCTCTTCTGCAGATACCAATCCTAGGACCACTCCCTGAAAACTCTCTTACTCTCTAATTTCCTGAGTCTCCTTCTCAGAGAGCCCAACTAGTGACACTCAGTAATCACACCTTTTCCCTCCACTCAGGAGGGAAATGGGGATATGGATGTAATGTAGTTAGAAGAGAAACAATCAAAATTAACAATCAAGGCCAGGTGCAGTGGCTCATGACTATAATCCTACCACTCTGGGAAGTTGGTGGATTGCTTGAGCTCAGGAGTTCAAGAACAGCCTGAGGAAGAGCTAGACCTGTCTCTTAAAAAACAAAAAAGAAAATAAAAAAGAAAAGTAACAAGCAGCAGGAGTAGGTGAACCTTGTACTTGCATATTAAAAGAAGTTTTTGTTTTGTTTGTATATTGATTGTCTTTGCTGGGTTTTTTTTTGTCATTCTTGTTATACTTATAAATATAGATGTTGGCTATGATTATCTTTAAAAGTGATAGACAGGAATATGTAAGAGGAAGAATATGAAAGTGAGAATTGTTGAGAATTGTACAGTTGTAATGAATGAAATGAAGAAATATTGGTAGGCCTTTCCTTATTGCAAACACTAATCTCCATCCTCAAAGAGAGTTGATCCTGTGATTTATTTCATCTAAGAATAAGTAGGGAATGTGTCAGCACTGCCTAAAAAATGCTCTCTTATGTGTTTTTATAACCCCAAATGTGAACATTCGAAATGTCCTGAAATAGTAAAAGTACATTATTGCCTTTATCTGAGACTTAAATATCTGTAGTTAAAAAAAAATTCTAGCAGCATGCATCATGATACATTTGCCCCCTCTGTGAAATCCACTGTATGTAGTCTCTCTAGCAGTACTGACTAATTGGTTCAGTTCTGCCAACAAATGTAATGCCAATGATACTGCTCTTCAGTTTTATAAACATTCAAAAAATATTCCCTCAAATTGGCTAGCTCCCTAGTAACCATCTTTGTAAAGAGGAACAACTTCAGCGGTGAGAACAAGCATTTCACCCCCTTGAAAATAACAGCAGAATATTTTTTTCCTACTCTTCTTCCCCAATGAATATTAAGCCTCTTTTACTTGAAAAGAAAGAATAAATCAAGCACAGAATTTTCATTTCTCAACTTCATATTAGTAGCAATGGCAGGTCGGAAAGTGTCTTGGGGAGCAGCTTTGATGCTTGTTTTTCTTTCTGAGAAAAGCTACATTAGACCCCTAAAAATGCCCCCGAGATTTAATTATCTTTCTATATTATTTTTCACTACAAAGCCACTTACTCTTTTATTGTGTTGCTCAGTAAAAGAAAAAAAAATGTAGATGCATTTTTTTTTTTTATTTCTGATGGTAAAGGCAGTATAATTTCAAAGACGCAGGGTGATGCCTTTCTTATCTTTGACAAAAGGGGCTGAGTGCTTTGAATAGTTTCAAGGTGACTTAAGGTTTGAACCAAGATTAGTATGCAGAAAATGGCCAGAATAAGGAATTTGGGGTATTTCTCCCTCAGACATCATGTACTCTTGCGTCTGTGTTTAAGCCTATTCTGGTTGCTGGTAACAAAATGTATGCATTTAGGTTATCCAAAAAGGTTCTCTGCCGTAAGACTACAAGTTGTTTGCACAAACCTCAGATAGAAGAGGGATAATAATGCACCTGCAGAATAGGCTGGTGTCAAAGACATGATAGGAGATTTAAAAAAAATGATAGGAAATCAAGGAAACCCTCTCATTAATCTTTCATGTGTTTATCTTTGCACAACTGTCATGGTTTAAATTGTTCTCTCTCTTACCAGGTTATTTTTTCCCTGTCCACCTGCTGGGGGTCCGAAGTCAATCTAGAAATTCAAGGCACCCCCTGTTTCAACAATGTGGATCAGGACACAGAAATTTGAACAAAAGTAATCAGAACAATTACCTAAAAAGTAGTAGTTGGGGAAGAAGGACAGCAGGGATAAAGCAATGAGTAACTATATTATTACTTATGGAGAAAATAGGAAGAAATATTTTAGGCATAAGATTAAACAGTCAATTTGTTATGTTCATCAATATACGTTTGAACTTGGTGTTAGCCCCCCCACCCCCGGGAGAGAATCTGTATACTTGTTCAGTTGTTCATTCATTCATTCCACCTTATTCCCTCTATTTACTCATCCATTAATTTACCCATTCATTCATTCACTCATGCTGAAAGTCTTTTTATTTATTTGTTGAAAGGATACAGAGTTAGAAGCTGATAGGAGCATCTAAGCAACATAGGAAAAATCTCAAGGTTAGTGGATGTGTTGAGCAGGGTTTGCTCATTGCTAACACACAAACTCTCCATTTTCATTCATTGCAGTGCTATGTAGATTGGTCATGGGGAAAATGTTGGTTCATGCAGATATTTAATGACAGGCTTTTTCTTTGTTCCTTTTTTCCATATGTACTTATGGGGTGCATACGATGTTTTGATAAAGACATGCAATGTGTACTAATCAAACCTGGGTGATTAGAGTATCCACCATGTCAGGCTTTTATCCTTTCCTTGTATTTGGAACATTCCAATTCCACTCTTCTAGTTATTTTTAACTATATCCCAACTGATTGTTGATTATAGACATTTGTTGTGCTATCAACTAGTTTATTCTATCTACTATATATTTCTATCCATTGATCATCCCTACATTATCTCCACTAACCTTTCCAGCCTCCAGAAATTATAATTTTACCCCCTGTCTCCATGAGATTAGTTATTTTAATGTTAATCTCTTGCTTAGTAAGAGCATGTGAGATTTGTGCTTGGCCTAGTTCACATAATTTCAAATCTTGACTACTGTGAATAGTGCTGCAACAAACATGAGAATGTAGATATCCTTTTAACATGTAGAATTTCCCTCCTTTGGATGTCTACCTAGCAGTGGAATGACTGGGTTGTGATAGTTCTACTTCTAGTTTTCTGAGAAGCCTCCATACTTTTCTCCATAGTGACTGCACTAATTTACATTCCCACCAGCAGGGTATAAGCATTCCTCTTTCTTCACATCATTGCCAGCATTCCTTATTGCCTATCATTTTGATTAAAAAAAAAAGAAAAAGAAAAAAAGAACATTTTAACGGTAGTGAGATGATAAGATACATGCGTATATCTGTAGTTCTCTGATTACTAAGGCTATTACACATTTTTTACATATACCTGCTGACCATTTGTTTGTCTTCTTTTGAAAAATGTTTATTCAAATCCTTTGCTCATTTTTTAAATCAGGTTATTTTACATTTTTGCTATTCAGTTGTTGGAACTCCTTATATATTAATCATTTTTCAGATGAGTACTAGCAAATATTTTCTCCCATTCTGTGAACTATCTCTTCCACATATTGATTTTTTCCCCATTTCTATGCAGAAGTTTCTTAGTTTGGTGTGATCCCATTTGCCCAATTTTATTTTTGTTCACTGTGTTTTGGGGGTATTACTCAAGAAGTCCTTGCCCAGATCAATGTCCTGAAGCATTTCCTCAGTATTTGTTTTAGTTATTTTATAATTTCAGATATTATATTTAAGTGTTAAATGCACTTTGACTTGATCTATGGATATAGCAAGAGATAAGGTTCTAGTTTAATTCCTCTGCATATGGTTATCCAGTTTTTCCAGCACCATTTATGGAACGGATTGTCTTTCCACCACTGTTTGTTCTTCACACATTTCCAAAGATAAGTCTTCTAGCGATTTGTGGATTTATTTCTGTGATCTCTATTCTGTTCTATTTGCCTATGTGTCTGTCTTTATGCCAGTACCCTGCTATTTTATTACAACTCTGTAGTATAATCTAATGTCAAGTAATACGATTTCTCCAATTTTATTATTTTTACTCAAGATAACTTTAACTATTCTGGCCTGTCTATGGTTCTATTTAAATTTTAGGATTAGTTTTCCTATTTCTCTGAAGAATGTCATTGGTATTTTGATAGGAATTGCATTGAATTTGTGGAGTGCTTTGGGAAGCATGTACATTTTAAAATATTGAATCTTCCAATCCATAAGCACGGCATATTTTTCCATTTTGATGTGTCCTCTTCAATTCTTTCATTAATGTTTTATAGCTTTCTTTATAGAGATCTTTGGTTAAGTTTTATCCTAGATATGATATTTCATTTGTAATTATTGTAAATGGGATCATTTTCTTGGTTCCTTTCTCAGAATGTTATTGCATACAAAAATGTTATTGATTTTCACATGTTGATTTTGTATTCTGCAACTTTACTGAACTTGTTTATCAGTTCTAACAGATTTTTGTAAAGTTTTTACATTTCTCTAGATATAAAATTATCTACAAACAAGGATAACTTTATTTCTTCCTTTCTAGTTTGGAGACTTATTTCTTTCTCTTGTCTGACTTTCAATGCTATGATGAATGACAATGGTATAAAAAAAAATTATCCTTTTCTTGTTCCAGTATCTGGGGCTTTTTATATCACATGACTCCTGCCACTGCCTAGACTTTCAAAAATTTTTTTCTGGATCATCTGTATCTGGCCATCTGGTGAATGATAAGAGAGAATAGAAGGATCTCATGAAAAATTCTTGAGATTAGGTCTATAATAGAATGCTTTACCTCCTCTCACATTCCTTTATATACATACAGCTCAGTCCTAGAGGGCTGTGATATAGAATCTACCCCTATACTCAGGAACAAAAAGGATAAGGTTGTCCTTTTCTGGACCTGGCTTTTTAGACAGATACCCTCAGGATTTCCTGCAGGTATATCGCTCTTTACTGGATGTGACCCTATGAGTTCAAGTCCCAGGGATGCTTAGGATACTGGAATTCTCTGAAAACAAGTGTTCTTGTGAACTTTTCCAGATTCAGTTTGGTGTTATTACCTGGGATCATCTCAAAAGTGGAAGGTGTATCATGTATGTGCATCCCTAAGCCTCAGGGGTGGCCTACGGCTGGCTCTTTGTGAAGAATTTGGGCACAACTTGCATGGGTAGGTTGAGTGTACATGATGCAAGTTGTAGTGCAGAATGGAGCTCGGGTGGAATAAGAAGAGAAAGATGATGGCAGAAAGGTGGGGGTCTGGGCCCAGGTCATCCCATGCTGACATTTTCTAACAAGAACTCTGAAGAGCCTAAACAACCCTAAATTCAAACCTTGTTTTCCATATTGTTGCGAAAGTATTTGACAATGTTGGAAGCTAAAATATAATTTATGTAACAGGTTTCTACCTTGATTCATAATTCCTTAACACTGAGATGTGTTATACGGGGGCATGTACTGGCACACTTGTGCTTGGATTGGGCTCTAGGAACTTTTTCCACTGTGGATAACAAGTGGGATGTTATGCTTCACTTTGCTCGGTTCTAGAAGGAAAGAAAAACTTAAAATAGCTAGCTTCTGGAAGACAAGATAAAAATGTAATTGCTGTGTTTCATCAAGCCTTATTCAATGGACCATTTCTGCTTATATTACCCTAAGCACCAATAAAAAGCAACTAATTAAAACCTCTGGTTTAATTTAATAATAACTATTCTTTTTTAAACTCTTATTACATACTGGACACTATGCTTACAAATTGCATTCATTATTCCATTTAATTTTAATAACTATGTTAAGAATTATTCCCACTTGAGAGATGAGAAAACATAAGCTGAGGAAAAAAGGAGGTAACAGACCTAGAAGCAAAGGGAGGTTTACCTTGATCAAAAATGTCTTAACACAATAACTAGGAAAACACAGTGAAGGCTATGTTAACCAGTTTCATGAAAGTATTTCAAATTGTATATAAAACCAGTACATTGTACCCCATAATTGCATTATTGTATGCAGCTATGATTTAATTAAAAGAGAGAAAGAAAGAAAACATTCAGAAAAAAAAAGTATAGCTCTCTTTTCAGCAATGTACATCTTTGTCTTAGATGGGAATGTATTTTGGATATCAGGAAGCCCACTGCCCTCTATGACTATTTTGATTTCTGAATGATGTCTTTCAGAGTCAAGCCAGGTAGTTGATGTGCCTGTGTATGGTGCATAGCCTACAGGCACATGAAAAAATGCTCACCATCCTTAATCATCAGAGAAATGCAAATCAAAACTACTTTGAGACATCACATAACTCCAGTAAGACTAGCCTACATAACAAAATCCCAAAACCAGAGATGTTGGCATGGATGTGGAGAAAGGGGAACACTTCTACATTGCTGGTGGGAATGAAAACTAATATGTTCCTTTGGAAGGATGTTTGAAGAATACTTAGAGATCTAAAAATAGACCTGCCATTCGATCCTATAATTCCTTTACTAGGTATATATCCAGAAGAACAAAAATCACATTATAATAAATATATCTGTACCAGAATGTTCATTGCAGCCCAATTCATAATTGCT
>CAUYON010027806.1:0-18519 GCA_963573935.1 Arctocebus calabarensis
TTTCTTTAAGGCTGCATAATATTCCATTGTATACATGTACCACAGTTTCTTAATCCATTCATGTATCGATGGGCATTTGGGCTTCTTCCATGACTTAGCAATTATGAGTTGGGCTACAATAAACATTCTGGTACAGATATCTTTGTTGTAATGTGATTTTTGGTCTTCTGGGTATGTACCAAGCAAAGGAATTATAGGGTCAAATGGCAAGTCTATTTTTAGATCTCTGAGGGTTCTCCAAACATCTTTCCAAAAGGGATGTATTAGTTTGCATTCCCACCAGCAATGTAGAAGTGTTCCATTTTCTCCACATCCACACCAACATCTCTGGTTTTGGGATTTTGTCATGTGGGCTAATCTTACTGGAGTTACATGATATCTCAAGGTAGTTTTGATTTGCATTTCTCTGATGATCAAGGATATTGAGCATTTTTTCATGTGTCTGTATGCCATGCACCTGTATTCTTTAGAGAAGTTTCTCTTCAGATCTTTAGCCCATACTGAGATGGGATTGCTTGTTCTTTTCTTGCTAGTATGTTGGAGTTCTCTCTGTATTCTGGTTATTAAACTTTTGTTGGAGGCATAACCAGCAAATATTCTCTCCCATTCTGAGAGATGTCTGCTTGCTATACTTACTGTGTTCCTGGCCATGCAGAAGCTTTTTAGTTTCATCAGATCCCAGGATTGTATTTTTGATACTGCTTCCATGGCCTTGGGAGGGTCCTCGTCATAAAGAATTTGCCCAGGCCAATTCTTTTAAGAGTGTTCCCTGCACTTTCTTCTACTATTTTTATAGTTTCATGTCTTAAGTTTAAATCTTTAATCCAGTGTGAGTCTATGTTCGTTAATGGTGAAAGGTGTGGGTTCAATTTCAGTCTTCTACAGGTTGCCAGCCAGGTTTCCCAGCACCATTTGTTAAATAGGGAGTCTTTTACCCACTGGATGTTTTTAATTGGCTTGTTGAAGATCAAATAGCAGTAAGCAGTTGGGTTCATCTCTTGAGTCTCTATTCTTTTCCAAACATCTACCTCTCTGTTTTTGTGCCAATACCATGCTGTTTTGATCTCTATCAGCTTACAGTACAGTCTCAGGTCTGGTAGCGTGATCCCTCCTGTTTTGTTTTTATTTGTAAGTAATGTCTTGGCTATTCGAGGTTTTTTCTGATTCCATATGAAATGAAGCAATATTTTTTCAAGGTCTTTAAAATGTGACAATGGAGCTTTAATAGGCATTGCATTAAAATTGTATATTGCTTTGGGAAGTATGGACATTTTAAGAATATTGATTCTTCCCAACCATGAGCATGGTATGTTTTCCATTTGTTGACGTGTTCAGCGATTTCTCTTCTTAGAGTTTCATAGTTCTCTTTATAGAGGTCTTTCACTTTCTTTGTTAGGTAAACTCTGAAATATTTCATCTTCTTTGGCACTACTGTGAAAGAATGGAATCTTTGACTATTTTTTCAACTTGGTTGTTGTTAGTGTATATAAAGGATACTGATTTATGAGTGTTGATTTTGTAGCCTGATACAGTGCTGTATTCCTTGATCACTTCTAAGAGTTTTATAGTAGAAACCCTAGTATTTTCCAAATATACAATCAGGTCATCTGCAAAGAGTGAAAGTTCAATCTCTTCAAGATCCTATGTGGATACCCTTGATTTCCGTTTCTTCCCTAATTGCAATGACTAAAACTTCCATTACAATGTTAAAGAGCAATGGAGACAATGGGCAACCTTGCCTGGTTCCTGATCTAAGTGGGAATGATTTCAATTTAACTCCATTCAATACAATATTGGCTGTGGGTTTGCTGTAGGTGGCCTCTATCAGTTTAAGAAATGTCCCCACTATACCCATTTTCTTTAGTGTTCTGATCATGAAGGCATGCTGGATATTGTCAAAGGCTTTTTCTTCATCAGTTGAGAGAATCATGTGGTCTTTATTTTTTAATTTGTTTATGTGCTGGATTACATTTATAGATTTATGTATATTGAACTAGACTTGAGATCTTGGGATAAAACCTACTTGGTCATGATGTATTATTTGTTTGATGTATTGCTGGATTCTGTTTGCTAGGATTTTATTAAATATTTTTGCATCAATGTTCATTAGTGATATTGGTCTATAATTTTCTTTTCTTGTAGGGTCTTTTCCTGGTTTGGGGATCAAGGTGATGTTTGCTTCATAGAATATGTTGGGTAGTATTTCTTCTTTTTCTATATTTTAGAAAAGGTTGAGTAATATAGGAACTAGTTCTTCTTTAAAGGTTTGGTAGAATTCTGATGTGAAGTCATCTTTTCCAGAGCTTTTCTTTTTAGGGCGTTTTTGTATAGTTGATGCTATTTCAGAACTTGATATTGGCCTGTTCAACTTTTTCACTTCATTCTGGCTACGTTTTGGGAGGTGGCGTGCTACCAAGTATTGGTCAATTTCCTTCAGATTATCATATTTCTGAGAGTAAAGTTTCTTGTAATATTCGTTGAGGATTTTTTGAATTTTTGAGGAGTCTGTTGTTATTTCGTCTTTACCATTTCTAATTGATGAGATTAGAGATTCTCCTTCCTATTCTTAGCTCCCAGATATAGGCAGACTTATTCTCCTCAGGTAGGAGATTGAAAGATTCTCTCTGAAAAACTGACTCAGAGATTTGAGGCCTCTTCTAATTAAAAAAAAAGTTGCCATGACATTTTCTTTTGCTTCAGTGAAGCCTAGCAGTTAAAATGCCTTACTGCTGATACCATGTATCTGTGCTTTACTCTTAAGTATGAAAGAATAGGCAAAGATTATTTGATACTTGAGAAAACCTCTTAACACTAATAACTGAAACTAAAACAGACAAAAGGAGCCCCCCCCAAAAAGAGAGTGAAGGGGAAAGAGTGAGGTAGAGAGAGAGAGACTATGTGAGCATAAGAGAAACAACTTAGGGAGCAAAAGAAAACTTGCAAAAAAACATGGATCAGAGAAGATACTGCCTCAGTGAAACAAGAAGAGGATCCTATTGAAAAAAAAAGGAACAGCCAGAGAACAAGAAATAAAGTAGAATGGTACTATAAAGAAAATACCCATAGCTAAAAAAAGAATGAGAACAAGGAAGTGGACAGTAGGAGAGGGAAGAAACAAATTAGAGGATTAATTTAAGATTTATTTAAATTTAAGAATTATTTAAGTGTAAAAAGATTCATTTAATTATTTTTAGATGATTTCCTTCTCTCCGGTTTTTTTCCCTTCAGGTTTTTGGATCTCTTAACAGTCAGATGTTAGGTTGTGGAATGAAAGAAATCATCAAAGAAATAATGTCATTTCCTAACACTTAAGTAGATGGGGATTTAGATCAAAAACCCTATCATTTGCTGGGTATTCTGAATGAAAAAAGAAATGCATCACCCTAAAACTTCAGAACACTTAGTAGAATGAAAATATCATAAAAGCTTCCAGAGAGAATTACGAAGTCAGTTACAAATGCATTAGACTTCCCAAAAGCAGCATCGGAAGTTAGAAGAATGTGGAGGAATTGCCTTATGTTCTGAGAGGAAGTTATTTCCAAGCAATAATTCTATACCCAGTTAAAACTAACAGTCAAATATGAGAGTGGAGAAAAAAAGATATATAGTATGTCAAAAGAGTTATCTCCCACTTATGCTATCTCAGAAAACTTGGTGGTTTCATCTGCCAAAATGAGGCAGAAAAGAAAAAGGAAGGCATGGGCGGCGCCTGTGGCTCAGTGAGTAGGGCATCGGCCCCATATATCGAGGGTAGGGTTTCTAACCTGGCCCCGACCGAACTGCAACAAAAAAATATCCAGGTGTTGTGGCGGGCTCCTGTGGTCCCAGCTGCTCGAGAGGCTGAGGCAGGAGAATCGCCTAAGCACAAGAGCTGGAGGTTACTGTGAGCTGTGACGCCAAGGCACTCTACTGAGGGCAACAAAGTAAGACTCTATCTCTTAAAAAAAAAAAAGAAAGAAAGAAAAAGGAAGGCATGGAATCCAGGAAACAGGAGAATCTAACATAGGAGAGAAAAGTGAGTAGAACTCCCCAAATGATGATTACAGTATATTCTAGGACCATGATATGGATGTACCCTAATATTAATTTAGCTAAAAATTGTGATCTGAATATGTTGATGGAAGGGTGGTGTGTGTACTTTTGTACGGCTATATGTTGTGATTTTGCTGGTATAAAAGGGTAAATCCTCATCACAGAAAGATAATGACAGGTGACTAAAATTAACAAAATTAAAAAATGCCAGAATATTCTGTAGTCCCAGCTATTCAGGAAACTAAGGCAAGAGAATCACCTAGGCCCAGGAGTTGGCGGTTGCTGTGAGCTGTGCCACGGCACTCTACCGAGGGCAAGAAAGTGAGACTCTGTCTTTATAAAAAAAAAAAAAAAAAGCCAGAATAAGTATTTTTTGGAAATAAATAAATAGTAGGAGAAAGAGATAAAAGTTGAAAGTGATTGCTTTTGGGAAAAAGAAATCAGGGATAAGGTAGGGGATTGCTGCTTTTTTGTTACAAGTCTTAAAACTGTCTATTAACTTTGGTTAAAAATAAAAGTAAGCCAGATGTGGTGGCACACACCTGTATCAACTGCTCAGGAAGCTAAGGTGGGAAGATAGCTTTGGCCCAGGAGTTTATAAGTATAGTCTGGGGCAACACAGCAAGACCCTGTCTCTAAAAAAAAAAAAAAAAGACAGAGATTAAATTATAAATAATCATACTCTCCTCTCCCAAAGTGTATGTGGAAATAAGTGGAGGGGGGAGTGGGGAGGCCCGAAGGTTTTTGCACAGATTTTGGCCAGGGCTGGGTTTGAACCTGCCACCTCCGGTATATGGGGCCGACGCCTTACTCCTTGAGCCACAGGCACCACCAACCCAAAGGTTGTTTTTTTTTTTTTTTTTTTTGAGACAGAGCCTCAAGCTGTCACCCTGGATAGAGTGCCATGGCATCACAGTTCACAGCAACCTCCAATTACTGGGCTCAAGCGAGTCTCTTGCCTCCACCTCCCAAGTAGCTGGGACTACAGGCGCCTGCCACAACGCCCGGCCATTTTTTGGTTGCGGCTGTCATTGTTGTTTGGTGGGCCCGGGCTGGATTTGAACCCGCCAGCTCAGGTGTACATGGCTGGCGCCTTAGCCCGCTGAGCCAACCTGAAGGTTTTTGAATGAGTAACTAGAGAAGCTGAGATTCCAGGTCTGACTGTCTCTCACCCAAGTCCTTCCTGCTGCAACCTGTTTTAGAGTACTTTTTGGTGATGTTCATATGTGTGAAAACCTGTGGCCTCAGCAGTAACCTTACAATATTTTTTATCTTGGCTGTATAGCCTCTGCATTTGGGACACTGCAAAGCACCTAACATAGCAAATAAAAATCCATATGACCCCAGTTCCATTCCCACTGGGGGAATAAGTTACCATAAAATTGCTTTCTGAAATGCCAGTTCTGCAGCCATGTCCATTTTGTTTCGATGGACTAGGGATGGCTCTTTTATAGGAATTGCATGGATTCATCCTCGTTTCAATTTAAAAATCAGTTGTTGGCCTCTGACTAAATACCCCTGTGATAAGGGGGAGAAATCACAGCCTGAGCTTGAAGTCAGAGAACTTGAATGCAAGCTATTACTCCACTACTTTGTTGTTTTACCCTTTTTTAGCCAAGTAGGATTCCTTCTTCTCTAAGTTGTAGTTTCAACTTCTTGAGAATTCCCTCCTTGACACCTTTTTGAACTTTACTGTTTCCAAATTTCTTTTGTCCTGTAAGTCCTTTGGGTCACTACTATAAATGATTCATCATGTATGAAAATTTTTTTCTCAGCAAGAAATCCCATTGTCTAGTGCTGGCAAATCATTCTTTGCCCTCATTTGCCATCTATAAGCTTCAAGCCCAGAGTGAGAGCCTCAGGATGAGTCAGCATCCTAGAGGTTTACGTCAGACATTTGGTTGTCCCAAGCTGTTACCACCCTTGAGGCATTCTTTTCCATGGGCGTTTGCTGCACACTCCATAGGTTTTCTTTGCTTACTGGTGAGGATATTCTGTGGTGATCGTTGCATCCAGGTAAAGACTAATTTCCTGGTTCTAAAGATGAAATTAAGAAAAGGAAAAAGAAAAAAAAGATGAAATTAAGAGCAACTAACCACACCCCCCTCCTTGGCCCGCCATCTCTACTAGAGCACATATCATGACCAGATCAAGTGAGACAAGAGCAGAGTTTTATTTTTTATTGCCTGCTACCCTTGAGCTCAGTGGAATGGATGAGGGGGGCAGGTGCCCATGATAAGAGAAGGGATAGAAATAAGTTGTGTCTCAGCTGTCTTGTCCCTGAGGAACAGTTTCTTCAGAGGGTTCCACAAGTGTCGCAACAACAATGTAAACAGTACTATAGTGTGAGTGTGTATGTTCTGTTATTCAGACTTCCCTGGAAAGGGGGCCAAAGAGCTCCTTTTATGGGGCTAATTGGATATGATTATGGCTCTTATTAAGGGTAACCAACAAGCCGGGCGCTGTGGTGGGCGCCTGTAGTCCCAGCTACTAGGGAGGCTGAGGCAAGAGAATCGCTTAAGCCCAAGAGCTTGAAGTTGCTGTGAGCAGTGTGACGCCATGGCACTCTACCCAGGGCGATAAAGTGAGACTCTGTCTCTACAAAAAAAAAAGAAAGAAATATTTCTTCTTTTTCTATTGTCTATAAGATTTGGCATGATCTGTTTTTTGAAACTATCTTTTACTTTGCATAATATTGTCTATTTTTTTGTGACTTTGGAAAAAAAAAGTTAACCGATGACTTCATACTGAGCCTCAGAGTCAAAGCACTCTTTGACATACTCTTATTTGACAATGTGAACATTACTTTCTTTGCATTATTATTATTAATATTGCTTAATATTTCAATGGAGTAATCATCTGTTTTCTTTTCTGAATGTATTTATTTTTGTTTATTCTTTATGAGGTTTTTGTTTCTAGTCCTTATCTTAAACATTGTTATTGTTACTAAATTTTAAGCCTTTTTAATTCGGTGAAGGCAAAAAGTGGAAACCTAATAAACACATGTATATGTAAAAATAAAAAAAAATTAAAAATAAATAAATAAATAAAAGAATTCTAAAAGATGTGCAAGAATTAGTAATGAGATGAAACACACATGAAATTATACATCATGCATGTTTAGAGTCCAGGTACAAGGAACAAAGTAAGTGGGCCTGGTTCAACTGTGGCTCACCTTGAGGGGGTGGAAAAGGTATGGACCTACACAGGCTCCACGTGTATCAACAACTCTAGCACAGCGTCTGGAATCTATATCAAAACAGATAACTTTTTTTTGGTCCTCTGGTCTGGTCAGATAACCCTGAGATTAATACAAGTATTTCGGTTTAGGCAGCAACCTAATATTCATGCAAAACACAAGGACCTAAGAAGCCAGTCTCTCAGATCACCTGCGGGGTGCAACCACTGGCTCTGTGCTCAGTGGCCCTGCTTCCTTCCAGCCCAGCCCTGCGCCAGACACTGTGTATAAGACAACAGTCCCTATTGCCTTGTTAGTCCTCAGTGGCACAGTTGTTGTCTTTGACTATTTCACCCGGAAATCTGTTGTTGTAAATATACTCCCCTAGTGTTACAATAACACATACACATAGGTGTACACCTTCTACCTAAAATAGCGCTCTAATTCTGTGGAAGTACTGGAAACAATGTCGCCCTCCTCACTTGATATGGAAGGGTAAACCCAGAGTGGGGAATATGGAACAGAAGAAATGCCTGATATTTTCTGACTCTTTAAAACTTCCCTACTCTTTTTGGAAACTAAAATCTGGACCCCTGAAGTCTCCCAGCCTTGGGCGGTGGTAAGAGGTAAGGGAGGATTTTTCCTTCTTTGGCTACAAAAGGGGGGCCCTGAGGCAGGTGCCTGGCTGACTGGCTGAGATACAGGTGCAAGCTGCAAATAGGCTTCCAGAGTGACCAGAGGTCACAGTTTTGTCTATTAGAAATGAGGCATTAACTGTGGATGAATGACAAAAGTCCCTCCCTTTTAAAAGCTTCACGTTTCTGCTAATGTGCAGGAAAGACTGGAATCAGGAATAGTCCATCATTTTTCCTCCTTTACAGGCAAAGTAATAAATTTTGCTTCCTCTCTTCTCAAAAACACAAAGACACCCCTCCCAAACAAGGACCTAGATCTAGAAAAGATGGCATATAATAGTTGAGAAAATACTTCATTAAAAATCAGAGGCTCAAGGTAGAAACTAAACTCCAGTTTAATACACTTTCATAGTAACATGTTCCAAATATGTAATAAGTTGTCCTCTGAGCCAATGAGTTTCTGATAGTATTCAAAGGGAGACAAGGTTGAAATAGATGATTAAGTAAGGCCTTTCTATAATGCTTTTATTACAGATGCCATTTCAGAGAGGCAATAGTTCCTTAGCATTTGCTTATTTAAATGGTTTCTGCTTTAAAAAAAAGGTGTGTGTGTGTGTGTTTTAAAGGGTGGGCCTCCCTTAGTTGTCATTCAAATCAGTAACACTAACAAAAAATGAGAGGGAGAGAGAGAGAGAGAGCACCCCTAAAGAGTGGCAGAGGAATGGGGGTGGTGGTGAAGCCTGGAAGGGAGCATAAGGGGGCAGGGATATGCAGACTGAAGTATCTTTAAAGAATACACCATTCAGGAGGCGGACTAAAAGTTCCAGAAAAAGTTCAAAGAGCAAAATATTTAAAAGGGAGGGATGGGGAAAAGGGTATGAATGTGACTATTACTCGCATGGTGCTGTTGGTAGCTATTGAGAGCAATCATCTAATCCATTCATTCTTGGCTCCATTATTCCCTATGGCAGGCAGTTAATTCAAACATGTTTTTTTCAAATATTCAAAAAATTTAAAGTAAGAGATCTTCTGAGTTGTTGATAATTAGTCACCAATTCTCTTAGTTTATGTTGCCAATATGGTACAGTAGTCTCCCCTTATCCACAGGGAATGCATTCCAAGACTCCCAATGGATGCCTAAAATCTCAGACAGTACCAAACCTATATATACTATTCTTTTTTCTAAATATACGTTATCTATGATAAAATTTAATTCATAAATCAGGCACAATAAGAGTTCAACAAAAACTAATAAAATAGAACAATTGTAACAATGTACTGGATAAAAGTTATGTGAATGTGGTCTCTCTCTCTCAAAATATTTTATCATCATATTTTGGACCTTGGTTGACCGTGCGTAACTGAAACTTCAGAAGGTGAAACTAAGCATGAGGCAGAACCGCTATACAATGGCTGTATCATCTGTAAACATACCTTCTGAGAATAGCAAATGTTTCCTTACTCCATGGTCCTTTTAAGGTATCTGTAGAAATTACAATGCTAGAGAAAACATTTCTCTCTTATTGAGCTAGTTGCTCTGTGCTCACTGTGGTCTCTTTTTGCCTTTACCTGCTTACTTCAAAAGGCCAAAATTTGATTTCAGATGGTATTTTTTAAGCCTGTATTCAAAGACAACATGTAACAATAGCTACATTTTAATAACAAGTAGGCTACAAAAGCATCTCGACTAAAGTCTTGGAATAAATCTCCCAAACTAATAAAATACCTAAAAAATAAATGGAAATCACATCAAACCAGCATACTTGCCTCTCTCTCGGCTTCTTTCAATATGGCTTCTTTCTCTTTGACCCGCTGCACAAACATCTGCTTCATTTCCTCTTCCTTCCTCTGACGTTCACCATGGAATTCATGTCTTTTGGCTTCATAAGTCTCTTGAAGACTAAAATAGGTAGTTGTGTTATTCTTCTGTTAAAAAATGATGTAATAAACTTGCAAAAATATAGTAAGTCCCCACTTAACATCCTCAGTAGGTTCCTGAAGACTCCAACTTTAAGTAAAGGGATGAAACCAGTCTTCTCAGCCAGGCTTCCCAACCAGCCTTCCCATTAGGTAACTGATATAAATAAGAATTAAGTTCCTATCTGGTCATGGAAACATCACCACACTTCTAAATAAAGACCCAAAACACTTCTAATATTAAACACTGAAATAAATGTGAGCTTTACCTACATTTAAGATTAATAAAGTAAGATAACTATTTACCCAACTTTCAGTGACTCAGTAAGGAATGGCAACTGCAGTGGTGGCGAGTTAAATCAGCAAATATTTGCAAAGCAAAAATTGTAAGAAACACTTCCTACCACCATGCAGTTCAAAAACAACAAATAAAACTGGCTTGCTGAGTGCTTTTGTACTGCACCATTTATTGTTGTACATTTGCCATTTTATTGTACACTTACTGAGTTTTTATTTTACAATAATGTATATTGATTCATTTTCCAAACTGTCTTTGTAGGGTAAAGACTGGCTGCAGGGTGAAGACTGGCATACCCCAGCAGATCAGGGTACAATGCAGGGACCAGGCCTGGGCCAGGGGCCATCCCATCATAGGATGCTCTCACAGCCACCCACACTCACAGAGACTGTGACAGTTTAGACACCCCAGGTCACCGAGAGTGCTCACCTTTGGGATGTGAAAATAACCTGGAATACCTGAAGAAAACATGGGGAGAACATGCAGACTACAAAGACAGTAGCCCCAGGAGAGAATCAATTCTTTTTGTCATCTACATTATAACAAAACAATATTGAACAAGAACAGCATTATTCAAGGACCTGCTCTATGTCTCAGGTTAGGCCTTATATATGTAACAGCAAATATGAAATCTCCTATAGCCTGAGATAAAAACCACAGTACTATAGCTAACACAGAACACTAGAGTTTTGAAGTCTCTGTGGTGGCAACTCTTTCACAAAAAAATATTCTCATTTCACCCCAAAACTCTTTCTCTTTCAATCTTTGTTAACTAGACTCACTGTATCTAGAAGTCTTAAGTCTTGAAGTCATCCTTGACTCTTCCCTTAACCTTATCTCTGTTACCAGCCTGGGCAATAGAGTGAGACTCTGTCTCCTATAAAAAAAATTTACAAGGCCATTTCAAGAAAAGATACTTGGATTACCTTTCAAAAAGTGGGTAAAACAACTCTTAGAAGATCTGGAGAGAATGGTCTATAGAGTTAGTATAGGCAGTCCCCAGGTTACAAACAAGATATGTTCTGTAGGTTTGTTCTTAAGTTGAATTTGTATGTAAGTTGTAACGGGTAAGTTTACCTATTATCTGTAATAGCCTCTGTTCATAAGGGCAAGTTGTGGGATGTTTGTAACTTGTATTACATGAATCTGTCATGTAAAACTAACGCAGCCATTGTTTATAAGATCATAAATTTATTCAATGAAAATGAAAGCATTTTCTTGCTATACTACTCTCTTCTGAGCATAAAAGTAGCTTGCTATTATGAATATTTAATGCCAGACAATATTTAATGCTAAAATACTACTATAGTTGTAAATCTCAAAAGCAAAGTTGAAAACCAAAGAGGAAGAAAAAAATTCTCAGATGCTCACGTCATCAAGGAAAAGTCCTTAAGCCCCTTCACTTGACACCTGTGTGTGTTTCATGCACATTCTAAAAAGCCTGAAATTTGAATTTTTCCAAATGTATTGTGAACTTTAAAAAGTTAACTGTTTATCTCTTAAGAGCAGCAAGGACACAAAATTTTGCTGTGTCAAACTCTTAAGCAACTCTTAACCACTACAGAAATCTTTTCCAAGCTATAGGTCCCACATTTCACAGGCAGTGATTTTGTATTGAAATGTCAAAGGCAATTATGGAAAAGAGATTAGTTATGCTAGTCTGAAATTATTAAATATCGGGATTTAAAGTTTTATAACAGCATGTTTCAAATGGTTTAAATAATTAATACAAAAAATATTAAGATCAGTTAATTAAAACTGTAAGAGGATAATGCCATGTACTTAAGTGGACCTCTTGATAAGCACCTGATCAGTGTTGGTAGTTTAGGATACCAACTATGACTCAGCAGAACCATTCAGTCAAATGAAAATGGAAAAATAAACTGAAGGTCTGGCAAAGAAGAGAGCTGGGAAGTGTGGAGAAATAAAGGTCACCCTGACAGATTCATGTAACTTTTTTTGATTGCTATATCGATGTAAAGACAGGAAAAAGTGTTTGGGCTTTCTCTCCCATGGCGTTGGCTATGGGACAAGATGAAGTTGTCTAGGCTTTCTTCCCATGGGAAAGTGCCCTGTATTCCTAGGTAGCCATAAGTGTGCACAGTGAGGTCATGCTTGCGTAACTGCTGCTTGGCATGCTGCCGCTTTTGTTCCCCTGGGTATGAAGGTGCACCTTTCCCTGCATGGCGGATTGTGGATCACAGATTGTGATGTGTAATTTAACTTCCAGACTGTTAGGAATTAGGGCAGACTTCCCACATCACTTAGCTCACCGGCCACCCGTGATCTGAATCAAGCTTGTTACATCTGCCCTCCACCCTGAGTTTCTCTCCCGTCTGGCCGAATCAGCACACTGGCATTACAACAGATAAAAACTGAGAAACAGATCTTACGTGCCAACCAAATTATAGTGACTACTAAATTAAGTGAGTAACATTCCCCAGAAAACAGAATGTAACTTTTAGAAACTATAAAAAATAAAAGCTTCCTAATACATCAGGTATACTGAACAACAGAATGCTTATCAAATCATTTACTCATGAATGAGAAAGCACCAGAAGAGACATTTTGCCTCAACTTGACCCACGAAGCTCAGAAATTCAGAAGTCCCCGCCCTGAAGGAGAACAGGCAGAAGGGATGAGGCCTGCAAGCACAGACCCAGCTCCCCCTCTCTAGCTTATCTTTTGCAAGCAGCTTCCAGCCAGTCACTGCTCCCCCCCAAACTGAACCCTAAAACTAAAGAATCTCCCTTTCTCATTTCCCACTTTTCATCTGGTCAGTGAGCAGGTGCTTCTCAAACTGAAGAAATGCTCCATAAGGGAATGTGATGGGCAACCGACGCTTCCAGAATGCCCATCAGCTATCCGTCTCCTCTTATTCTATTATCCTGCTTCCTCTTGGGAAGCTACCTCTTCCCCATGGGACGCAGTCTGGTGGGAAAATTAGGTTCATGCCTGTGGCCAAATAAGAGATGGGCACGTGACCTAAGTTGGGCCCACAGGACACCCTTTACCCAACCTATGAATTCTGAGCAGTGAATAAAGAAAGCTGGCCATGGTTTCAGATCATTCATACCGTTCCCAAAGCTGGAATGAAGCAGGTTTCTGCCCATTGTAAGCCTTTCCCCTGCGCCTCTGTCCTTTACAATTAAACACAGAGTGGCCTTCGTTGTTTTCAAGGAACCGTAAAGACCAGCTCCCTCTTTGTAGACACCCTCTTCACTCTCTCTGAGACACCCCCCTGCTGGCTCTCCCCCTCCTCTTCCACTCCTCCCTGCTCCTCCAGCTGCCAAATGCTAGTGTGACTCCAGGCTGCTACTGAGGCACCTCTCTTTCCTGATGTGCTTCTCACTCAGGGGAGTCTCCACCATACTCCTACTTTCAATTAACCATTTAAATGCCTATGACTCTTGTTTCCCTTTGGCCCAGCATTTCTCCTCTGAGATACAGAAAAGTGTAAGTGCTTAATCGACACTGTCACTTGAATGTGTCAGAGGAAACTCAGAGTCAACAGGTCCTATGCCAAGCTTCCATCTCCCTTGTGCCTACCTCTGCAGCCTAACGGAAAAGCTGGTCCTGCTTTAGCAACCCCCATCTTGATGATGCAGTGACCATCCACCTAGCCATGAAAGGAGACCAGAGCTCTCCTTCTAGGGTCCTGTCTTTTTACCTGCTTATGTCTAACTGCTAAATTCTTCCAATTTCACCTTCTAAATATCTCTCAAATATGTCCAGCCCTCTTAATTTTCATTATTATCACTTTAGTCCAAGAAATACTCCCCTAACTGGTCTCTCTTAAGCACCTGTGCACACCCCTTCAATACCTTCACATTGGAGCCAAGAGGGAAGTTTAAAATGTAAATATAATAACTGCTTCTAAATGCCTCTGCCTTGTCCCCTTAGGACAATGGCCAAGTGCTCCCCAGAGGCCCCCTGCTCTCTCAGTCTCAGGCCACTGCCCCGGCCCATGGAGCTCCAGCACTTCCTTCCAGTTCTACAGATGCCTTCAGCCTTTGTCTTCCTGGCCTCTGCTTCTGTCTTGCTCTGTATCTCCCAGTTTATTGCAGCTCTCAACAGTCACTGCCTCAAAGGAGTGTTCCCTAATTTTCCCACAGTGTACATGGTCTACTTCTCTTGTAGTACACACCCCATAGGCTGTAGTTTACTATGTTTAATTTGGGGGCCTCTCCTACAAGAATGTAAACTCCATCAGAGACAGTGTTAAACCACTAGCACTTAGCCCAGAGACTTACAAACAGTAAACATTCACAACATACTTATCATTTTACCTAGTATTATTCACTGCTGACTCCCCAATTACTCTCCCAGCCTTAACTTTCCCCTAAGCTATGACTGGGCGTGGTGGCTCATGCCTGTAATCCTAGCACTCTGGCAGGCCGAGGCAGATAGATTGCCTGAGCTCAGGAGTTCGAGACCAGCCCGAGCGAGAGCGAGACCCCATCTCTAAAAATAGCCAGGTATTGTAGCAGGTGCCTGTAGTCCCAGCAACTTAGGAGGCTGAGACAAGAGAATCACGTAAGCCCAAGAATTTGAGATTGCTGTGAGCTGTGACACCATGGCATTCTACCAAGGATGACATAGTGAGACTATCTCAAAAAAAGAAAAAAAAAAAATTAAACAAATTTCCCCTAAGCTCCAAATATATCTATGTAATAATCTACCCAAACTCTTTATATAAACATTTAATAAGCAGCTTAAATTTACTGTTTCCAAAACCTCTCAATTACCAAACCCACCCCTTCCCATCCTGCTCATATCGGGACAGATCACAAGTCACCCCATTTATCAGGTCAAAACAGTGACTCAAGTGATCCTTGAGTTCTCTTTCCTTCACATCCCATACAACCCATCAGAGAGTCCTACTGACTCTAACCTCAAATACATACCCTAGACATGCTTCTCAGCCTCCATAACACCACCTTTGTCCATGTCTCCACCTCCTCAAGCCTATACCACTGAGGCAGCCTCCTAACATGGTCTCACTACCCCCACACAGGACAAAGACAAGGTCTTGTACGGCCCCACAGTGTTGGCATCCTCGGTGACCAGCAGCATGCCCAGCAGAAGGAAGACAAATAATAATTACTTGCTGAATGACTGGAAATTTTAAAATATAGATTTCCAGGCTCTGCCTTTGTCAATTCTGAACCTGCCTTTCTTCATCATCTGCAGGTGGCTGACACTGAATCCACCAGGCAACCCCGACCCCTCCCCATCAAGAGGCCTTTGGAGGTACCTGTCACCCAGGACCCTCGTCTCCTCTCTGCAGAGACCTCCGACTTATCCTGAGACTGAGAAGAAATGAGAAGTGAAACCTCCTGTGGGAAACACTGGGGAAGTCAACTCAAGATGATTAATCTTCAGTGAAGATAATATAATGACAAAAAAGATCATTTAACCAGAATAACTGGTCTACAATCAGAGCACAGCACGCCTAAATTTGGTGTGTATGTGTGGGAGGGTACATACAATTCATTATTTACTGTGCTACCAGAACCTAAAACACAATCAAATCCATAGGTTAAAAAAGCTTAAAAATTCAACTTAATTTGGGGGCGGCACCTGTGGATCCATGGGTAGGGCACCGGCCCCATATACCAATGGTGGCGGTTTCAAACCTGGCCCCAGCCAAACCGCAACAAAAAAATAACCGGGCATTGCAGCAGGCGCCCATAGTCTCAGTTACTCGGGAGGCTGAGGCAAAAGAATCACTTAAGCCCAGGAGTTGGAGGTTGCCGTGAGCTGTGACGTCACAGCACTCTATCAAGGCGATAAAGTGAGACTCTGCCTTTACAAAAAAAAATAAAATTCAACTTAATTTATCAGCAAGGCTTCCAAAAGATCATAGGAAATAGCAGCACTGATTTTGATGCGCTTCCTCTTTTATCTGTGTTTACTCTGGAGCAAGTGCTAACAGCCAGGGAAGATGCCGAAATGAAACAATGCAATAGAAAAGGAATCCTCAGTCTTGGAGTTTAAAATAGCCTTTGCCCAAGGATCTCGTGCTTTTCTCCATGCAAAAACTGTTCTGGAATGCCACGTCAAATCAGATTTACTGTAGTACATCAAGGACCAGAGTTTCATGTACACATGTCTTAATTTTAAAAAGTCAGAGATCTAGCACCACATAAAATTACCAAGGAAATCTATAATGACATTTTTATCATACAGCAAGATCTTCAGGTTCTAGTTCTTGTAACGATGCTATAATACTGTGAGAAACAATCTAATCTCTGCCTCTCTACAAGTACCCTCCATTCTTCCTTTACAAGTTTCACTCAGTTCAAAACTCTCACAGCAAAAAAACCAACAGACATTGTTGGTTTTTAAAAGCAAGAAGGTGTCATGTGATTCGAGAAGCATGCTGATCAGTCTTTAACAAATGATTCGACTTCGTGGTTTGGGGAGATTTCTGAAAAACATTTTCCCCCCAAATCCTGGATATACAAAACCAGGCAGCTCTCAGGCCCCCCACTCACCTGACAGGCTTGTTCTCAGAGCCCAGGTCTGTGAAGCCCATCTCCTCCAGTTTGCAGCGCCTGTAAAGCTCATAGTGGCGAGTGTGGGTCTGCTCGCGGAGGTCCTCCATGTTGGTGCAAATCAGCATCTCCCGCAGCTTTACAAAGTCACAGAGGTTTTCATTTTCCACTTGTACAATACCCTAAGGATACTGGTGAGCTTCGACCATCTTATTTCCGACTTTTGCCTCATCCATACTCCCTACAACAGCAAATGGCAGTTGTCCCTTCATCGCAGCATTGATCCTAGAAACAGTGTCATCGTCTGTGGGGAACTGATAGATCTGGACACCAATGCTGACCAGTTCACTTATGATCTTGATCTTAAACTTCTGTAATTCAGTTTTAGAAATTGCATCTGCTTTGGCAATCACTGGTATAATGTTTACCTTGCTGTCAAGGTTCTTCATTGTTAAGAGAGCAAGTGTCTTCAGAGAGTGGCCGGTCGGGGAGATGAAGTAGAGGTACACTTGGATTTGAGAGTCATGGTAGCTATAGAGACAGTGCTTAATCTACAGTTCTTCTTGCAGATAGGCCTCAAACTGGGCATCTATGTAGTCAACTATTGGTTGGTAGCTGTCTTCTTTATTTATTTGATCACCAAATCCCACTGTATTCACAATGGTGAATTTCAATCGAACATTACTTTCCTGGAGTTCGTATGTTTGAGCTTTAAGTCTCACTTGTGGGTAAAATGTGAGGATTCCTGGTCTTCAAAATTAGTATTAAACAATGTGTCAATCAGTGTTGATTTTCCAATTCCAGTCTCCCCCACACAGAGAATATTGAAACAGAAACCTTGTTGAATGGATCTGTTGACCAGCTGATCAGGCAAACTCTCAAAGCCAACATGGCCAGACATAGTCAAGGAACGAATATTTTCTTTTTTTTTCTGTTCGTCATCAAGCACTTGTGAGGATATGCAAGTTTTCATTGCCATATGAGATTGAAAAAGCACCTGCCGCCCCACCTCGGAGGAGGCCATGGCGGGCAGGAGCGCGGGGGGCGGTGGTCTCGGCCAAGACCCTGAGCTGCCAGTCCCGGTGGTGGCGGCGGCGGCGGGAAGACCAGAGGGGAGGGCTGTACCACAGTTTATTAATCCATTCATGTATCGGTGGGCTCTTGGGCTTCTTCCGTGACTTAGCGATTATGAATTGGGCTGCTATAAACAATCTGGTACAGATATCTTTGTTGTTCTGTAATTTTTGGTCATCTGGGTATATACCCAGTAAAGGAATTATAGGGTCAAATGGTAAGTCTATTTTTAGATCTTTGAGCATTCTCCAAACGTCTTTACAAAATAAAGAAGATAATAGTAAAAAAGGTTTTGCCTTTCAAGAAGAGACACTTTGCAGGCAGGTGACTCTGATGAATGAGTAGGACACTGCTCCCCAAGGCAAGTGACGTGTTGTACCTGACTCCAAAGAGGAACTGAGCAAAAAGGTTAAAAAATGACAAATCATAAAGGAAGCACTACATAATTGACCTTAAACAGCTTTACATCTTAGGTTTTCACGTTTCTTGGGCAATAATATGGAAAAATACTTTTTTAAAAGCAGGAGCATCTCTTTTTTTTTTCTTTTTTTATTAAATCATAGCTGTGTACATTAGTGCAATCAAGGGATACAATGTGCTGGTTTCATATACACTCTGAAATGTTTTCATCAAACTGTTTAACATAGCCTTCATGGCATTTTCTTAGTTATTGTATGAAGACATTTGTATTTTGCATTTAGTAAGTTTTGCCTGTACCCTTCTAAGATGCACCATAGGTGTGGCCCCACCAATTACCTTCACTCCACCCCAACCTCCCCCCACCCCTCCCTTCCCATATTCTTGTGCTCTAGATGGGTTATAGTCTTCATATGAAACCTTTAAATTAGCTTCGTAGTAGGGCTGAGTACATTGGATACTTTTTCT
>CAUYON010027807.1:0-15908 GCA_963573935.1 Arctocebus calabarensis
AAGGGGGGTGGGGTCTTGGGGTCTTGGTGTGTGCCACACCTTTTGGGGGCAAAACACGATTGTAAGAGGGTCTTTTCCTAACAAGTGCAACCAGTGTAACATGGTTTCTTGTACCCTCAATGAATCCCCAACAATAAAAAATAAATAAATAAATAAATAAATAAATAAATAAATAAATAAATAAATAAAACAAGAAAAATCAAACGAAGTTATAGTATATTTTACCATCTCTTTGTAAAACTTCTCCGTATATCCCTAGGCATATGAACCTTTTATCTACATGGACAACTGTACCTTTATTTCACAATTAAAATAGCAGTTAAACAAGAGAAGCACCTTTGGCAAAAGTCATTTCTCCTTTCCGTGCTGTTAAAGGCAGCACATCAGCTGTACTTTGGAGTATTTTGCATTCTGTTTTTTTGTTTGTTTGTTTTGTTTTTGTTTTTGTATTTTCAAGCCTTGCTAAACTGAGTTTTCCCCTGTCTGTCTCTCTGGCATGTAAACTTCTCTACTAGGTTCTTTCTTAAATAATTTATGCTTCCTTAGAAAAATAAACAAACAACAAAAAAATTAAAGGTTTCGAAATTGCCCTTTTGAGCTGTGAGATCTTTTCTTTCTCATAGCTAGCTAAAGAGTTTTGTTTTTCCTTTGTCTCCTTTCCCACATTCCGTTCATGTCCAAAGCCCTCGGCTATGACCCTCTTTGCCTTATTTGATGCGATGCTCAGTTGATGCATGGTCTCCCAGAAGCATTTGGAACTGTTGACCCCTAGGTCTTTTCCTTTCTTTCTTTATTTTTTTGAATACCATATTAGGATCAAAATCTGTAAGTCACTAACTTATGGTACTCTTCCACACAGTTCATTAACTGTCAGTGTTTTCAAGATTCTCTCTTATGTTACTCTCTCTCGTCATTAGACACACACTCTTTATCAGGTATTTATCCTATCTCATGATTTCAATTATTTATTTTTCAATTTCTAAATCAAAGCCTGATATTTTTCGGCATCTGAACAAGTATCTGTAAAATATAGTTCCTTAATTATTCCTAATTATAGTAGGTAAGTTTTTGGACACATTTTAGGATTGTTTGTTTTGATTATTTCAAATAATTATTCTGTGGTCTCCTTGCTAACCTCAGAATAATTTATTGAAGTTAAATCTTGTAGTAAGCAAGATTACTACAAAGGACACTTTCCATACTTTAAAATCATTTAGCCCAAAATAACCTATGGTCTCCTCTCACTCTTCAACCAGACCATATTCCTTTCTTATTCAATAGCATAAACGTGTACTTTACAAGGAGTTTTTTACTCCAATTTTAAAATACTTAACTTATTGAAATTATCATTAATATGGTTATATATACAAAGCAATATCTGATCAAAGACTAATCAAAACTTGGGATAGATAACTGCCAGAAATAATTTTCAACGAAGTTACTCTGCTTTCCTCTCCAGCTAAGAACAAGGAAAATAGTATGGTACTTTCCTTAGTCACTCAGAGCACCTGTTGTGCCGTCCCTCTTCTTTAACACGTCTGAAACTCACAGTAAATCTGAAGAGAGTTCTCTACCCTAATACTGAAAAGAATATATCTAAAGAGTCATACATCATCAGTAATATAGACACAAGTAAATGCGTCAAACTTTGGGATAAGTCATCTCTTCTTTTATACATGAGAAAACAAAAATGGTGGCAAGAAATTACTTTTCCATTCTAAGATACTAAAGAAGATGCCTATTTTTTAACAGATATAGCCCAAAACAGTAAGTATGAAAAATAATTTGTATTAAGGCATAGTATTAACATGTAAAGACTCAAAAATAATCTTGTCATTTTACCTTCTTCCATGATTTTATGTAAATTATAATTTAACTTTTAGTATGCTATATACTCTAATTTCTTGGTAAGTTTTCTTAGTAAGATCATTTTACTTGGTAGGATTACTTTAGATTGAAGATGAATAAAATTGGAACCATGGCACCATCCATCTATTTAGGCAAGATTACTACAAAGGACACTTTCTATACTTTAAAATCATTTAGCACAAAAAGAATCTATGGTCTCCTCTCATTTTTCAACCAGACCATATTCGTATCTTATTCAATAGCATAACCCTATACTTTACAAGTAGTTTTTTACTCCAATTTTAAAATACTTAACTTATTGAAATTATCATTAATATGGTTATGAATACAAAGCAATATCTATAAGCCTGGTTTTCTTTTCACCTTCCAAATATCTATCTATCTACCCATCTATTTTATTTATATTTTTATTATAAGGTAAGTTACAATAAAAGAAATTATTTTTGTTTATTTCAGTTTAATATGAGGTTAAATACAATTAGGTTACATTATTTGCTTTTATAAAGTAAAGGCTGAATTGTAGTTGTTGACTTCAAGCAACTCATGTACTCAATAATAAGTTGAAACTTGTAGATTAAGAACCACATGGATATGTGAGAGAAAAATCAATTAAATTCAAGAAGAGAGGGAGGGAGGGGGTTTGGTAAGTTCCCACCTAAGGGACGCAATGTATGGGTAAATGGCACACTACCTGGGTGAAAGTCAGAACTAATGGTGATTAGTGATGATTATCATTTTTCATATATCTATGGGCCATTTCTACTTTGCCTTTAAAGACATGTCTATTCTGCGATATATAAGTTGGATTATTTGGTATGGGTTGTGAGGGTTTCTTCTATATATAGATTTTAACCACCCTTTATCAGAAATAGGATTTGCAAATATTTTTCACGTTCTGTAGCTTACTTTCCACTCTGTGGATTGTTTCCTTTGTTGTGTAGAAGCATTTTAATCTGATGCAGTGTCACTTGTGATGTTGGTGTCATATTCAAGAAATCATCTCCAAGACCAAAGTCTTAAAGCTTTCATCCAGTTTCCTGAAAGGAGTCCAACTATTTTAAATCTTAACTTTCAGTCTTTAATTCATTTTTTGTTTTTATTGTAAATATAAGGGTGTAATTATATTCTTTTGCATCTGAATATCTAATTTCCCCCAATATTTTTAAAGAAGAAATTATGCTTTCCCAATTGTGTGCTCTTGACATCCTTTCCAAAGATCAGTTGAAAGAACACATGTGGATTTTTTTCTGGGCTCTTTATAATGTTCCATTAGTTTGTATGTCTATATGCCAGTGCTATATTGTTTTGATTATAACTTTATAATTTGTTTTGAAACCGGGAAGTGTAAGGTCTCCAAATTTTAAAGGATAAGACTGTTTTGGCTATTTGTGATGGTGGTGATTCCATGTAAATGGTAGGATTGTTACTTCTATTTCTGTAAAAACATCATTGAAATTTTTATAGGCATTGCATTAGATATATATATTTATTTGACTATTATTAATATTTTAATAATATTAAATATTCCCTCGCATGAACACAAGGTGTCTGCATTTATTACTGTCTTCATTTCCCTTCAACAATGTTTTATAGTTTTAATGTTTTATAGTTTTCAGTGTGTTTTTAAGTTTCCTGGTTAAGTTTATTCCTCTAAATATCTTTTTGTTTATTCCTCTTAATATCTTTTTTTACCTATTGCAAATGAGATAATTGTCTTAATTTGTCTTAATTAAATTTACAGATTGTTCATTCTTAGTGTATAGAAACCAAAGCTAATTCTTTAATGTTGATTTTAGTCCTGTAAGTTTACTGAATTTTGTATTGGTTCTAACAGTTTCTGTGCACACATTTATGTGTGGGGTGTGTGTGTGTAATATTTAGAGTTTTACATATAAAATCATGTCATCTGTAATTTTTCTTCTTTCTATCTGATTCAAATGTATTTTATTTCTTTTTCTTGCCTAAAAGCTCTTGGCTAGTACTTCTAGTATTATACTAAATTGAAGTGGTGAAAGTGAATATCCTTGCATTGATCTTAGAGAAAGAAAGTTCATTTGGGGGGTTTGGGGTGGAGTTACCAAATTTCTTTATTTAAAGGAATGGCATGAATAAAAAAATTAAGTAAGCTTTGTTACAAATTATAGACAAGGCAAATGAAACCCCAACATGCATGTACTGCATTAGTGACTGCAGAAATTACCCCACAGCTATAGAGAAGTTAGCATAAGGCTTACCTTATCTCCCAGGGTGTGCTTGTCAAAGAGATACTCCGCCATGCCAGATTTGGGAGCTCCCACCTTGTGTAGGTTGATTACATGGTCACACAGTTTTTTGATGGCTTTCACCTGCTTTTTCAGGTAATGCAGCTGAAAGAATTCACACAGGTGGGGGTCATTTTTGTGACCAATTTGTGCAGTTGCAGTAGTGTCATACTTTTTTCACATAATCCATCATGGTCAGCCCACTTTCCCAGTCATCGCAGTCTGATTTCTTAATATCTTGAAGGAAGATTTGACCACATTGTTAATTTTGCAGCTTCATTAGTTTTTTGAACTATTCCCTCCCCTGATAGAACTGGTGATGAAAGAATTTTGAAAATTTTTTCAAAGCTACATAATTGAGCTCAAAGTAGTAAGGTATGGACCAGTAGATGTGGGAGGTGACTCTGTGGCAGCCTCCTAGACCTGTTAGTAGTTTTGGTGCTCCTGCAAAGAAAGCGACACAGAGGTCACAGCAGCCACTGAGGAGAGGCAGCCGAGCTGTGCCTGGATGGGGCAGAGTTGTGGGTGGTGGGAAGGTTCCAGAGAGCAAAGAGCGGCAAAGGGCTGGCTCTGAGCAGCTGGCTGGGGTGAGGGACAAGCTCTGGGTTCTTATTTTCATCATTGAATATGAAATTAGCTGTGGGCTTTTTATATATGGCCTTTCTTATGTTTAGGTAATTTCCTTCTCTTTTCAAGTTTCCTTCTCTTTCGTGTTCCTATCATGAAAAAGTGTAAAATTTTGTCATGTATTTTGCTGCATACATTAAGTTGATCATGTGATTTTTATCTTTGTTGTGTTAGTCTGTAGTTTATCACCGATCTGTTTACATTAAAATACCTTTGCATCACAGGGATAAAGTATACCTGGCCATGATAAATGATTCTTTTCAATATGCTGTTGAATTTGGTTTGGCAGTAATTCAGAGATTTTTTTAATCTACATTCATCAGAACTATTGGCCTACAGTTTTATTTTCTTGTAGTATTTTATTTTACTATGTCAAAGCTAAAATAATAATAGACTTGTAAAATAAGTTTAGAAATGTTCTCTTAAATTTTAGAATAGTTTGAGAATTTGTATAAATTTTTCTTGCAAAGTTTGGTAGAATTTCCCAGTGAGCCATTTGAACCTGGCATTTCCTTTGTTGGGAGGTTTTAATTACTGATTCATTTCCTTACTAGTTCTACTTCTGTTCAGATTTTCTTTCTTCATGATTCAGTTTTGCTAAATTATATATTTCTTTGGAATTTATCCGTTATTTCTAGGTTATCCAATTTCTTGGTATGTAATTGTCTATAACTATCTCATATGATTCCTTTTATTTCTGTTCATCTATAGTAATGTCTCCTCATTCATTTCTGATTTGATTTTAATTCTTCCACTTTCTTAATATTCTTTATACTTGACACATAATTATACATATTTATGGGTTAGGGTATGATGTTTCAAAACATTTATACATGTAAAATGGCAGTTAGCATATCCATCACCTCAAATGTGTAAGCATTTCTTTGTGATGTTAACTTTCAAGATCTTCTCTTCTAGCTATTTTGAAATAGAGAAAGGATGGTTCTTAGTGAAGATCACCCTACTCTGTGTTAGAATACCAAAACTTATTCTGCCTACCTAACTATAACTTTGTACCAATTGTTCAACTTCTCCCCATTCCTTTGTCTCCCCTTTTTTCCTCAACCTCCACTAAGCACTATGCTACTTTCTAATAGTATAGGATCACTCTTTTACAGGCCACATACATGTAATATTATGCAGTATTTATATTCTGTGCCTGGTTTATTTCACTAAATAATGTGTCCTCCAGATTCATCCACATTGGCGCAAATGACAGAATTCAGTCTTTTTTTAATAGCTGAAGAGTATTCCATTGTGTATATACACTATTAAAATACATTTTCTTTATCCATTTGTCCATTGATGAACATTTAGGTTAATCCTTTATCTTGGCTCTTGTGAATTATATTGCAGTAAACATAGCAGTGCAGATATCTCTTCAACATTTTAATTTCAATTCCTTTGGATATATCCTCAGTCATGGAATTACTAGATCAAATGGTAGTTCTGTTTTTAATTTTTTGAGAAACCTTTATACCAGTGTTTCTCAACCTTCCCTAATGCCTCCTAATGCTGAGACTCTTTAATACAGTTCCTCATGTTGTGGTGACCCCCAACCATAAAATTATTTTTGTTGCTACTTTATCACTGTAATTTTGCTACTGATATGAATCATAATGTAAATATCTGACATGCAGGATGTACTTATTTGTTACAAACAATTGAACCCACAATTGTTGTAACCCACAGGTTGAGAACCGCTTCTTTATACTTTTTTACATAATGGCTGTACTAAGTTACGTGCCCATCAAAATTGTATGAGTTCTCTTTTCTCATCTAACTAGCTTATATTTGCTTTTTTTTTCTGCAATAGGCATTTTAATTTGAGTGAGATGATATTTTATTGTGGTTTTGATTTGCATTTCTCTAATGATTGGCAACATTGACCTTTTTGTTATGGATCTGCTCTCATTTTAGGTTTTCATTAGAGAAATATTGATTCAGATTTTTTGCCCATATTTAATCAGATTATTTATTTTATGTTTCTTATATATTCTGGATAGTAACTCACTGCCACATGCATTGCTTTTAAAAATTTTCTCTGAACATATAGGTTGTCTCTTCACTCTGTTGATTGTTTCCTTTGTTGTTCAGAAGAGTTTGGTCATTGCTGATTTTTTTTTTTATTTTACTTTCAAGTAATCCATTTATTTTGGCTTTTGTTCCTTATGCTTTTTAACGTCCTATCCAAAAAAAAGTCCTTGCCCAAACCAATGTCCTAAGACATTTTCCTTATTTCTTTTAATAGTTTCATATTTTCTGGCCTCATCTTTAAATCTTCAATTTATTTAGAGTTGTTTTTTATAAGTTGAAAGATGGAAGTTTACTTTCATTCTTCTGCATGTGAATATCCAGTTATTTTAGCAATACTTATCAATGGGACTGTCTTTTCTCCAATATGTGTTCTGGTCAACTAAATCAAATGGCTATAAATTAATTTATTTCTGGGATTTATATTTTGTTTTATTCACACAGATGTCTGTTTAGATATCAATACCATGCTGTTTTGGTTACTACACCTTTGATTTTAAAGTTAGATGTAGGTGTATTTTAAAGTTAGATGTGTATTACCTCCAGTTCTTTTTTTTTTTTTTCAAGATTGCTTTGGTCATTTAGGATGTTTTGTAGTTCTCTATAAATTTTAGAATTATTTTTCTTTTTGTGTGAAAACATGGTGTTATTATATGACTTGTATTAAATATATAAATTGCTTAAGGTAGTATAGACATTTTCATGATATTAATTCTACTAATCTATGAACATTTGATTATTTCCATTTATATGTGGATTTATTCAATTTATTTCATCATTTTTACATTCAATTTGTTTCATCTTTTTTTATATTTTTCATGGTTAAATTTATATCTAGGTATTTTAATTGTTTGTTAGGTATTGTAAATGTAATTCTTTTTTTAAATTTAAATTTTTAGATAATGTATAGAAAAGCTAAAGATATTTGTCTGTTTATTTTGTATACTGAAACTTTACTGAATTCATTCACTAGTTCTAACTGTTTTTGGTAGAGTCTTTAAGATTTTTTATGGATGTAATTATTTTGTGTGCAAACAGAGACAATTTGACTTCTTTCTAATTTGGACCCCAATTTTCTTTCTTTCTATTGTCTGATTGCCCTGGATAGAATTTCTAGTACTATCCTGAAAAGAAGTGGTGATATTGGACCACACTTCTTACCCCAAGTGACCTTCTCACCTTTGCTCTTAGAGTACACGGATTATAGACAGGAGCCAACAAGTTTATATTCAGTTAATGGTGCTGCAAAAATTGGATAGACACATGCAGATGAATGAAAGGATCTGTATCTCTCATTGCTCAAAAAATTAATTCAAGATGGATAAATGACTTAAATGTAAGTCATTCAAACTTAAGAATCCTAGAAAAACTCTTCTAGATATCAGCCTATGCAAAGAGTTTATGAAATAGATCCCAATAGCAATCATAGCAACAACAAAAATAAATGAATAAAACTTGAATAAATTAAAACGTTTCTACAATTATACATCAACATATTTAAAACAGCTGGTAGAAATAAATAAATTTGTATAAGTGTACAACCAACCAACCCTGAGGAAAATAGGAAAACTGAACAGACCAATAACATGTAACAAGATTGAAACATTAATAAAGATTCTCTCATCCAAGAAAAGCCCAAGACTTTATGGCTTCACTGCTGAATTCTACTAAATATTCAAAGAAGAAATGATACCAATTCTACTAAAACTCTTGAGAAATATTAAAGAAAAGGGAATACTTTTAAAGTCATTTTATGAAGCCAGCATTATCTTGATACCAAAACCAGAAACAATAGAACAACAAAACAAAAGAGGACTACAGACAGGTATCCCTGATTTATTAGAGATGAAAATCCTCCACAAAATACTAGCAAACTGAATGCAATAGCACATTAAAAAGATCATTTACCATGATCAAGTTGGATTTATCCCAGAAATGAAAGGACTGTTCAAGGTTGCAAATCAATAAACATGATATATCACAACAACAAACTCAAGGACAAAGACTACATAATCATTTCAGTAAATTTAGAATAGGCTTTTGGTATAATTTAGCATCAATTTATGATTAAAAAACTCCCCCAAATTAGGTACACATAATCTAAAAACAATTAAGGGCACAAACCAACAGCTACCATTATACTGAATAGTGAAGGTTTAAAAGGTTTTCCTCTAAGATCTCTGAGAAGGACACCTAACCTCACCTCTTTTTCTTTAAATAAATATGCCAGTTTGATCAGTTTCTTTTTTTTCCCATTAAAAAATGTCAAATTATTATGGTACAAATAATTTGGTTACATGTATCAATTCTGTGATGCATGAGTTAGGGTTATGAGTGTGCCTGTCACCCAAATAGTATCCATTGTACCTGCTAGGTAGAGTCCACCTATCTCTTCCACCCCCTGCCACCACTTGATTTCTGTTAAATTTTACTTCCCTTTAAGCACTTGTGTGGTTTTCAGTTGGTTCCAATTTAATAGTGAACACATGTGACTTAACTGAAAAATTTCAAATAACTTGCCTCTGAATTTGCTGATTCTTCTACTTGAGCAATTCTGTTATTAAAACACTCTGGTGTTTTTATTATTATTATTTAGCTTAGATTTATATCATTCAGCTTCAAAAATTTCTGTTTGGCTATTTTTTTTAACATTTTCTAACTCTTTGTTAAAATTCACATTTTATCTATGCAACAATGAACATCTTTATAATGTTTATTTTGAATTTTTGTCAGCTAATTCATGCACCTCTCACCCTTTAAACGTAATTTCTGAAGATTTGTTTACTTAATTGATTTAATTTTTCATTTCTTATTTTTTTTGTTTTACTTATAAGTGTGAGTTGTATTCATGCATTTAAAAAAAGAGTCATATCTGTAGAGGACTGGACACCATGTTTGCAAAGGACAGTTACTGATTCTTATCAATTAAAAGGAAACGCTGAGAACAGGACAGTCTCCTGGCAAGCCTAGAGAAGTTTCCTGACTTGGGGGCAATCCCCCAAGTAACTCAGTGTTCTGGAATGAGATAAGGTCGGTGGCTCATAGTAAGCATGTATTAAACATTGATGTTTAGTAGTTCTTCATGAGGGTTATGGGGAAAGAACACATGAGGAGAGCACGTGGCAATCCTTATGCAGGCAGCCCTCTTTTGTAATTACCTGAACTCTCCACACCCGTTTATGTCAATTACATTAACTCTCCACACCTGTTGTGTATAACTTTAATAAATAGCCATTGCGGAGGGGGCTCGGGGGCTTCCCTGCAACTAAGGTTAGCCCACCTCTCACAAGCTTGTACTTCTAATCAGTATCACGCCTGGTTTCTTCTTGTGGCAACCGAGACCAGGCCATAGGGGTCCCGACACATATCTCCTTGTCTTTATTTGCTTTGTACAAGGCAAGATTTTCACCAATTTACATGGCTAGAGATTCACTAGGCTTTTTAAGACTTTTTTGTTTGGATATTTTTTTCTGGACTTGTTTGTGTAGATTTCTAAGAATAGGCATTTTCTGATTTCTTTTCTCTTTTTTCCCCAGAACTTTCAAATCTTTTGCTTCCTTTGTTGTCTGTGTTCTCTATCATGCGTTTTCTGAGGCTTCCCAGCTTCAGAGTTACCTCCTTCTTTTTTCCCAGAAGCCCTCAGGAAACGTGAAGCTGCAGGTCTCCTAATTGCCCTACATCAAACTAGAGAAAAACTAGTTCCGCTGGAAACAGCCAAAATGTTAGATACAGGCTTCACTCTCCCTGTTCTCCTCAAAGGCTGCTAAGCTATATCATCCTCTGTCTTCCATACTCATCTTCTAGGGAGCCGCAGCCCACTATCTATTATATAGATTATTTACAGATAGAAAAAAAATCTGAAATCTTTGGAAAATCATAATTATTTTAATGTTATAGGTATGTAATATAAAATAATTAAAGTATAAAACAGTCAAGGACATAGAATGTTAACTTCTCATAAAATTTATACACATATAATCAAAGCTTCAATGTATATATTAGAAGTAAATGTGCAAAACCAGCTAACAGCTAATTTATCATTTTTATTTTCTGATTTTTTTTGGTAAATACTGTGTTTTCAGATGTCTCACAATAATAATTCATAAAATAATTTAAGATATAGAAGAGAAAAATTTTTTTTGCTTGCAGAATGTGATATATTTGAAACTATTAGTAAAGTGATGTGTTTTGTGGGATATCACTTACTTATACTTCTGATATCAGTTTATTTGTCACTTCTCAAGAAAGGCTTAAATAAATTTCATGACTAGGTCAAGTTACTGCCAGGAAAATTGACACTATTCTATTCATTTCTGTTGTAAAAACTTAATACATATTAGTGGATTATACCACTTTGAAATAACTATCAGAGCGAAGATAAATGAAACCAACTTCAACCTAAAACACTGAAGAGAGTAGATGTTAGATGATTTTCTGAAAGCTTTCAAAATTTTGAGGCTGTTGGAATGGCTCTCAGCATCATTCTCAGTCTGCAGTGATATAAAGTAGGTGGTCTCAAAGACTGAAGAGAAATCCTGGCCAATTTCATCTCTGCCTCCACATCTTGTAGCCACTACTTGTGACCATAATTTCCTTGACTTTACTTTTGCCTTCTAAACCTTGCATAGATTTCAATAATTGGCTAACTCTGACCTGGAACTATAAATGGGAAGCTGGTATTAGTAATAATGTTATTACACATAACCTTTGAAGAAAGTGATTGTTGTACCAAACTGATAATAGGCTATATTCAAATGGGACCATAATCCTTCATACATTTTCAAGTAGTTACAGGTTATCATGCAAACTAAGCCTCATTCATTTCTTCCTCAGTCAATGAGTTATAGGAAACACCACATGAAACTTTAATTACATATCAAAAAAGGTCACAATAAAGCAGAAATGGAAGTGATAAAGGAGCTGAACCATTGCACGTGCAACTTGTACTTTCAGAAATTGGATGGACCAGTTGCTAAATGCCACTTCTATTATAAGTAGTCTGAATATGATAATTAAATCTATATTAATCTTAAACTACTGTTGGAAACAAGTGGATTGGAGAACAAGGGAGCTGCCATTAAACGTCAAGGGAGACACCACCAAAATTTGAGTTGTTGACTCTGAAAATTTCAATATAACATACTGAACAAAGCAGTTGCAAAACTTGTCTGGAAGTTTCTGGAATTTTCAAAAGTCTTTGAGAATCTTCCAGCAACCATTTCAATCTACAGTGATGAAGAAGGTGCTTTTTAAGCAACTATTTGGAAGACTCTTTGAATTTCTTATTTGCCAATCTTTCTGGCTGAAAGTATTTCCAAGGAATAATGCGATTTTGTTTTTTGCAGTCTAAATCTGATGCATGTTCCTCTCACTGGCAAAATCTAAGCTGGAGCCATAAACACAAATGGGTTCTGTCAAACCAAGCTTTCAGCATTGGAAGGAAGTAGTGATTGTGCTGAGTTGCTATCAGTCCATGAAAAGACAATAAATATGCTGTATATCTGCTCGCTTTATTTTTATGTTTCCCAAATGCCTTGTATTATTATTAACAGTGGTTTCCTGATGCTAATATTTTATGTAAAGAACTGTTAAAATGTACACATTGTACCCCCTCACTTTTTCAGGTTTCTCAGATGTTCTGGAGGCATATACAGTATAGTCCACAGTGTTACTTTATTCCTTACCCATTAAAAACATGTTAATGAGAAAACCTAGAATATTTTCTATTCAAAACATCTTAGCCTTAAAAAAACTTGCTTTATAGCCATTTACTGTGAAATGATAAAAAAAATTAGGATCCTTTTATAAAGGTCAAATATTATTAAATGGTTTCTATCATTCCAACATGGTCTCAGACTGATTTGCTAACATACATTTCTATTATTTTATTAAAATAAATGTTAGCATGTTGTCTGTAAAATTATGCAGAGTAAACAATATATAAACATTTTAAATAGTTGTATTTGCAAGTTAGAGGCTGAAGATAACAAGATTGCAGGATATTTTTATAAGTTTTTTCTACTTTTGGTAATAATTTTATATAGTTTTTGCATGTAATAGACCATGAAAAAAATATTTAGTATACACCTTATTCAAATATCTGCATCATCTTTGACTATCAGGCAAGGTCTATAAAGCAGCTATGACTAGTTAAGTGCATTCTTTACCATGCTACTTTTGAGAGAGGATACCCAGAAAAAATAAGGCCTAAGAGAACAGAGGTCTTCTCACGGAGACCCCAAGGATATATCTGAGAAGTTCTCCCCGTGGTGACTCAGCTCTGGGAATTTATAAAAACTTATCTTCCTGGGACCTAGAAACTAATGCTTGCTTCTGCTTCTGTAAAAAGAGTTCTATAAAAGCTAGAGCCAGCTTCTCCAGCATCATTCAAACTGACCAATGAGAAAGGTACGTATGGGATAGAACTTTTTGACTGGGGATAAAAAGGAGAAGAGTAAGCCAGTCAGGGAGCGTGGCCATTTTGAATTCCTCTGTGCCATTGTTTCACCAGCTGAAATAAAGCCCTTCCACTTTTAAGGAGATGGATGTTTGTTCTCTTCATTGGGCCTCATCTTCCTGCAACACTTGTATGTTGTAAGTATCATGATTTTTGTAGTTTGGCAAATATGAATGAAAAGTATTCATGATACTACAACAGAACTACAAAACTTCATAAAAGGTAAATTAAATAGTGTGTATTCCAAACGTACAGACTTATAATTTATATTTGATGTGTAATTTGACAAGTCTAGTAAAAATAACAAAAACACCAATTTGATGAAAATATTTCAGATTGTACATGAAACCAGCACATTGTAGCCCATGATTGCACTAATGTACACAGCTATGATTTAATAAAAAAGAAAAAAATGACAAAAACATGTGTATTTATTGTCACAAAACAAGCTGGAACAAAAGTTATAGCAAATTTTTTCTAGTTCAATGTTTAATCAACTCATGTTAATATATTTCCTTTTCATGCATAATTGTTTTCATTTTTTTTTTTTTTTTTTTTTTTTTACAGTTTTTGGCCAGGACCACGTTTGAACCGGCAACCTTCGGGGGTGTATGGGGCCGACACCCTACTGGTTGAGCCACAGGGGCCATCCTTCATTGTTTTCTTTGTTTAATTTTTTTGAATGATTAGCATTCAAATTGCCAGAAAAAAAACTGATGTGTCTTGGGCACGTTTTGTGCCAATTCCATACAAGATTTTCTAAGATTCTTTAAAAATCATCATACTGCTTATACAGACACTAAGGAGTTAGTTACTCACCACACATCAGGTAAGTTTGCTTCTTCATAAATATACCAGCAACAACATTCTATCTCTGATAATATGTTTCTGTTTCCTGTGCTCACACACTGAAAGACTTTATTTCCAGTTCCCCCTCCAGTTAGGCTAAAGGCCATTTTGTTGATCTAGTGCCAATAGAAGGTGAAGAAAGTTATGCCAGTGACTTCCAAGCCTTGTCCTATAACACTTTAAGTAATTTCCCTTCCTTCTGAGGCTTTGAAAATCACTTCGAGCAGGTGATATAACAAGACAGAGGTAACATTGGTTTACATTTGGAGGAAGGCAGCTCAGATGAGCCTCACCTGACTGTAATCTGATTCAGAAATAAGCTCTTAGGATGGTGGACCTTTCTCTCTTCAGGATTTATGTGTTGTGTCACACAGCCTAGCTTATCTTAATCAGCTCAAGAAGCAAGTAGGCTACAGAACTTTCAAAAGACTTTGTCATAGTTATAAATATTGATACTTGGAGAAAATGTTTTATTCTTAATTCATTTTATTCAGGCAATTCAAGCTTTCTGAAAAAGTCTATGAAAGGGATGGGGAAGTGGAAAGTATCTGATGTTAGAAAATAAATACATTGACAACCAATTAACAGAGATAATATTTGGAAAGACAAGCGTGACCTGGCTAGAAAGCATTTCTTTTAGAAATGACAACAATAACTTTGTTAAAAGAAATAGCATGATATTTTTCTCAATATCGTATTTATTTTCCTTCAACAAAATAAAGTGATATGCTGACCTCGTTTACTAAAAAATAAATATTAATGAAAATAATTTGGATGTTTACCAGCAGCCAAATCAGAAGATCTTTCATGAAAAAACATTTAAAATTATAGTTTTTCTTTTATTAGCAATGAATCTTTGTCCTAATTTAATAATTTATTCCATTATCTATGAATATAAAAAATATCATAACATTAGCCATCCTCAAAAAGACAACATTTCAAACATGAAATATTTACAACAGATTCACATGGTTTTATGGGAGACAAAGTCAATAGCACGATATTTTTTTTTCTTTTTCTGCCATCTAAGAGGCACAAAGCATAATTCACACATCATTGTTACAATGTAAAGTAGTACTTACTAAGGTTTCAAAATAAAAACTATCATATTTTCATTTTGCCTCCCTTATTTATAAAAGGAAAGAATCAAAGTCTTGTTACATTACTACAATGGTATCTAACTCTCTAGAAAGGGATAATGCTGTGTAAAAAACACAGCTTACCATCTCTCTCCATTCCTTTCTATATTCTATATTATGGTCCCTGGCCAGTGGCTGCTTGTCACAGTCATCTGTTTTTCCTGAAAGACATTCTGCATTTTGTCACTGGTAAATTTTATGTCATGTTTCAGGGATTCTATGGTATTACAAAGGCAAGGAAAGATGACTCCAAACCAAGTAGTAGCAAAATGATTGAAGTTAATTCTCATCTCATTTATTCAAAACATTTCTACAATGAGAGTTTCTGCCCTGTAATTTAATGAATAGAGCTACGCCTTTCCCTGAACACTACATAAAATCTCACAGCCTGCTGACAAACAGTAAAAAGAAATGGACACAATGCAATGTGATAAATCCTATAATGATGTTCTGCATAAATGCTTAGAAATAAACTATTAAAAGGTCAATAATCATTAATTGTCCTCATATCAAACTTGAGTACATGGGATTCATGCTTCTCCATTCTTGAGATGCTTTACTAAGAATAATGTGTTCCACTTCCATCCAAGTTAATACAAAGGCTGTAAAGTCTCCATTTTTTTAATGGCTGAATAGTATTCCATAGTGTACATATACCATAGTTTGTTAATC
>CAUYON010027808.1:0-13265 GCA_963573935.1 Arctocebus calabarensis
GGGATAAGAAATAAATTTTAGGCTTGGCGCCTGTGGCTCAGCGGGCTAAGGTGCCAGCCATGTAAACCTGAGCTGGCGGGTTCAAATCCAACCTGGGCCCGCCAACCAACAATGACGGCTGCAACCCAAACAAAAATAGCCGGGCATTGTGGCGGGCGCCTGTAGTCCCAGCTACTTGGGAGGCAGAGGCAGGAGACTTGCTTGAGCCCGGGAATTGGAGGTTGCTGTGAGCTGTAATGCCACGACACTCTACCCAGGGTGACAGCTTGAGGCTCTGTCTCAAAAAAAAAAAAAAAAAAAGAAAAGAAAAAGAAATAAATTTTAGCGAGTAGGTGAATTTTCAAGCAAGGAATCCACTAATAGGATCCACTATCTATTAAAAGTACCCAGCCATGCATGTCTTTTTCATAGTACATGGCTGGATACTTTCCAGATAGCCTGTGTGTGTGTGCACTTGTGTGCATGCCTGTGTGTGTGGGGGTGGGTGGGGGTGGAGAGAGCATGTGACTCCCCTCTCTGACTGTCCAGAGGCCTTGGAATAAAAGCCATTCCTTCCATGCTCTCAGGGTCCCAGAGGACCTCAAGCCTTCCTCACTTGCTGAGCCATGAAGGCCTTTTCTGTCCTGACACCCCATCCCTAGTCTGGACTCCTGCCCTGCATCCTCCCCTGGGGCTCTTTCCTGTCCACAGATGTCTGGCTTTACACAAAAGCACCCAGTTACAGATCAGGGCTACCCTCTGGTCAGTCAGTGCAAATACTTGTTTACGTGGGTGGGACTGACTTGCTCTGTGAGCTGTGTCACTCGAGGTAGACTCAAGGATTGAACTAGAATTTGCAAACTTCAAGTTCAATATTTTCATGAAAGCCAATATATTTTCACAAACCTGACAATCTCAATTTTTTGCCAGAATTTTGCCACCTAGACTCAGATTTCAGAAACTATGTCTTAAGTCATGCATTAATTACCAAACTTCTGCACGTGCATTAGCATTATGGGAACCCCTGAAAACTTTTAGTTCAATCATTTCCTCTTGAAATTGAACCTTATAATAAGACAAAAATTTGAGGTCAGATCAACTCTGATGTTTGAATTTAAATGGCAACTGGCAAAGAATATGGTTTTGTTAGCTCTAAGAATCTCTTTTGAAACCACAATTATGGTCCCTGAAATCTGTGATCCTTGTGAGCTGAAAGCACGCAGCCTATGAGGACTTGCACACTGAGGACCAGTGAGCATCAGCCTTGTGTTCCAGAGCTCACTGTGGGCATGTGGCTACAAGGGGTTTATTAAGAATACAATATAGGAGTCAAACCCGGTCCAAACAGGGTGGACCCATCTAAAAGAATCAACATCCTACCCTTTCGAACCAGATGTCCCACATAGAAAAGGGAGTGGAAAGGACTACATAACGCTTGAGAGGTTATGGACCCAAAAGAAGAAACGTTACTCTGAGGCGGGAGACGAAAGGAAAACGGAGTGTCAGTTCTGTGTGGTCAAAGTGGCCTTTATTCCACCTGGGTAGAGGTGAAGCCGCCGGTGTGAGTAACCTCGGGGAATGGAAGCTGAGAACGCTGGCAGCTACTCCCTTCAGCCACCTCCAGGTTTCTATACCTTTCCATTTCAACAAATGATGGCTGAAGCTCCTAATGTGGCACTTCCGAGTGAAGAGCACATGCCAGCAGAAGTTCCAGAGCCAGCTCCTGCTCAGGAACCTGTACAAGAGGCGCCAAAAGGAAGGAAAAGAAAATCTAGAACAACAGAACCAAAAAAACCAGTGGAACCCAAAAAACCTGCTGAGTCAAAAAAATCTGGCAAGTCCCCAAAATCAAAAGACAAGCAAGAAAAAATTACAGACACATTTAAAGTGAAAAGAAAAGTGGACCGTTTTAATGGCATTTCAGAAGCTGAACTTTTGACCAAGACTCTTCCTGATATCTTGACCTTCAATCTGGACATCGTCATTATCGGCATAAACCCAGGACTCATGGCTGCTTACAAAGGGCATCATTACCCTGGACCTGGAAACCATTTTTGGAAGTGTTTGTTCATGTCAGGGCTGAGTGAAGTCCAGCTGAATCATATGGATGATCATACTTTACCAGGAAAGTATGGTATTGGGTTTACCAATATGGTGGAAAGGTCAACACCAGGCAGCAAAGATCTTTCTAGTAAAGAACTTCGTGAAGGAGGACGTATTCTAGTACAGAAATTACAGAAATATCAGCCACGAATAGTAGTGTTTAATGGAAAATGTATTTATGAAATTTTTAGTAAAAAAGTTTTTGGAGTAAAGGTTAAGAACTTGGAATTTGGGCTCCAGCACCATAAAATTCCAGACACAGAAACGCTGTTATGTTATGCCATCATCCAGTGCACTGTTACGTTATGTCGTCATCCAGTGCACTGTTATGTTATGCCGTCATCCAGTGCACTGCTACGTTATGCCGTCATCCAGTGCACTGTTATGTTATGTCGTCATCCAGTGCACTGTTACGTTATGTCGTCATCCAGTGCACTGTTCCGTCATCCAGTGCAAGGCGTGCTCAGTTTCCTACAGCCCAGGACAAAGATCATTACTACATTAAGCTGAAGGACTTAAGAGATCAGTTGAAAGGCAGTGAAGGAAACACAGACGTTTAACAGGTGCAGTATACATTTGACCTACAGCTTGCACAAGAGGATGCAAAGAAGATGGCTGCTAAGGAAGAAAAATATGAACCAGGTCACAAAGCAGCATTCGGTGGTGCTTATAATGAAAATCCATGTGGTGGTGAACCCTGCAGTTTCTCTTCAAATGGGCTAACAGCGGACAGCAAGGAGTTAAGAGAAGAATCAGCATTCCCTAGCATTCCAAATGGGCAGTGGATGGCCCAGTCATTTACAGACCAGATTCCTTCCTTTGATAATCACTGTGGAACGCAAGAACAGGGAGACAGAAACCATGCTTAAGAATGCCGTTGCTTATGCTGCAGTTTTAATGCAGTTGTCAAGTAGAACCTCAGTTTGCTAACTGAAGTATTTTATGAGTATTTTACTGCAGTGGTGTAATTATAGTGCAGAACAGTTGTGTGTTAGTATGAACTCTAAGAACCTAAGTAGCATGGAAGAAAAAAGTAGGGGTTTTGTGTGTGAGTTTTTGTGTTTGAATGAACCATCATTCCAGCTTTGTATATACAATATTTCAGTTATGAAGAAATTCAGAATTTCTTTTAGGAGTCACTGCTGATCTATAATTTTAAAATACAACAGCTTGACTATTTGTAGTTGAATCTTAACTGTGTATACACCATTATCCCTTTTATGCATAAGAAGGACATGCTAATAATTACTACAGGTAAAGGGGCATGTGTGCTGATTTTCATATATGAAGTTAACCCTCAGTGGAGTCTCATTTATTACTTTTTAGTGGTAACTGAGGATAAACTCAGAACTCTCTGGGTCATATGCACATTCTGACCTCTTTGCTTTCCCATCAGTATATGTGTGTGAGGGTTGCTCAGACATAGAGAGTGTGGAGTGTGGCCTTGCAGTAGCGAAGCTAACCTGACCCTACCTGACAGGGCATTGGGCTCTGGATTTGGCCTCCTCACTGTTGTGTGTGAGTGTTAGTCCTGGAATAGGCAGTAACTGTCCCAGGATGTTATAGAGAATATGTAGACCTTTTACACTCTATCACTCAACTGTATTTTGCTTGAGACACATGAATATTGATAGGGAGCTGAATTGCTGTGTCATGATTTATCACCATTCCAGTTTTATCCTCCTCGGCTTTAAGGATGTGACATAGGAAGTGAGAAGAAATGAACTTCCATGCGGGGCAACAAGTTTCTGGAAGTGTTTGATGATCTTATTTAAACTGGTGCTTTTCATGTACATGAGATGTACTGCAATAGATAATATAGAATTTTTCTTATTAGATAAATCTAATAAGCCAATAATTTAAATTTTTTTTTCTGTTTGTTGTTTGTTACTGTGAACTAAGTGAACCTCATGGGAAGGTTGGTTTGAATTGCGTACCTTTGTGATTTTCTACTGCGTTTTCCATAGTGCTGCAAATAGTCCAGGCTACCAACCAGGCCTGGTAGGTGTTAAAGCCAGGTATTCAAAAATGCCTGGATACTCAGAAATGCCACTCGCATTTACTCCTAATCACTCTTGAATATTCTGATCTTGTACATACCCAGGGAGCATGCTGTTTTTTTAATATAAATATTTATGAAGTTTTTACTCCCCAGAAGGTTATATGGCTTATTCTTCTCTTAATAAGAGGAGCAAATTGTTGTTGTGAATCTTAATATGCTTTTTAGTAGTAGCTATGATGGATTTCATTTTTCCTAAGGTCTAGGTCAAGCTGTGTAAAAGTTACGTATGTTATTTAAACGATGTACTGTACTGCTATTTACATGTTTACCTTTTGTGCAGGTGCTTTGAAGGGCTTTGCATCAGGGAATAGGAACGATTGAATTATTTTTCCATGGGACTATGTAAAGCATGTAACTAGGTATTGCTTTAGTGTATAACTATTGTAGCTTTACGTAGATTTTTTTATTTGAGTAGGGAAAGTAAGTAGTCTTTAAATTATGGCACACACTCACTACAGAATGGGACTAAGAATTTTCCAAGCATACAATAATGGTGTTTTTCATTAAACCTAACAGATGAGTAGTAAATGTGGCTATATCCTGTACATGACAGTATGAAACTTTTTCATTAAATAATAGTGAAAGATTAAAAAAAAAGTACTACAAACGATAGCAATTATTAAAGTATAGTAATGGTACAAAAATAGACAAGTCAATAGAATACATATATGTATACATATCAATAGAACCAAAAAATTATATATATACACATAAAAGTTTATTGTGTCAAATCAATGAAAAAAATAATAATCATTAATATGACAGTTGGCTACCTATTTGGATAAAAATAAAATTAAATCTGTTCTGCACTTCATGTTCATGCATAAATAACAAATAAAGTTAAGAGCTAAATGTCTAATGTCACAACTATAAAAGTACTAGAAGAAAATACTGCTGGAACCCAAATAGCCAAAGCCATACTGAGCAAAAAGAGTAAAGCTAGAGGTACCACAGTACCTGATTTCAAATTTTACTGTAAAGCTATAGTAACTAAACCAGCATGATACTGAGATAAAATCAGTCTTGTAGACCAATAGATCAGTCTAAAGAGCCCTGACATAAACTCATCCATTTATGATCAACCCATTTTCAATGATGGTGCCAAGAATATACACCAGGGAAAAGACTGTTTCTTCAATAAATTGCTCTGAAGAATTGGATATACATAAGTCTAAGAATGAAACCAGACCCCTATTTCTCACTGTATACAAAAATCATATCAAAATGGATAAAAGACTTAAATATAAGACCTGAAACTATGAAACTACTAGAAGAAAACCTTGGGGAAATGCCTTCAGACAGTGGTCTGAGCAAGGATACCTAAGTGAGGCCTCAAATGCACAGACAACCAAAGCAGAAATGGACAAATAGGGTCCCATCAAGCTAAAATTTCCACAGGAAAAAAAAAGTGAACAGGCAACCCATGGAATAGAAGGAAATATTTGCAAACTATTAGACTGTCAAGGGATTAATCACCAGAATATACAAACAACTCAATAGCAAAATAAATAAATAAAAATGGGCAAAATATCTGAACTGAATTTGTCAAAAGAAGAGATACAAAAACATGCACAAATCACAGGTATATAAAAAAAATTCCTAATGTCACTGACCATCAGAGAAATGCAAAGCAAAACCACAATGATATAGCATCTGGCTGCAGTTAAATTTTTTTTTTTTTTATCAAAAAGACAAATAATGATCCTGGATCCAGATGTCAGAAGGGAAAAACTGTATCAGTTTTATTATGTAAAATATTTAAACATTTATTCAATGAAAAACACCAATATGCACCTGTTGCAAAGACCAATGCTACAAAGAATGAGTAGAAGTAAAGCTACTAAGGTGGGAAAAAGCAACTCTCAAACCAAGTCACTCACAGACAAATGTTAGCACTGATTACCCTACCTGCCCAGGCACTGCTCTAGACACACAAATAAGTCAGACCAAATTCGTCCTTTATGAAGCTTATGTTCTAACGTCAGTTTGAAGATAAATCAACAAATAAACATAATTCATAATGTCCCATGATAATAAGTGCAGTAAAGAAAAATAAAGCACGGTTCTCCTTCTTCTTCTTTTTTTTTTCATTGTGTTCAGCTAATCCAAGTAGCTTAGGCTTAAGTAAATAAAGATTTTATTTACTATGTGCAGCAGAAACTCTGGTGAGGAGAAGGGAAGCTGGGGTGGGTCACCGCAGACTGAAGCCCTTCCAGCTCCCTGCCCCACTGTCCTCTCAGCACAGGGCGGCTTGCCCTGCTGGTTATAAGGTGGCTACTGGACCTCCACGCAAAAGGCCAGTGTCACAGGAGGAAGAAGGGAAACTTGAGCAACAGCAGAGTTCTTTCACATACCCTTGGTCAGATGCTATCATGTGGCCATTATTGGTTGAATGTTAAGTTTTTGTGGCATTAAGGAGGGAGACAGACAAAACCAGAGAGACGGATTTGGAAATGGATGATGCGTCAGCCAGGCTACAGTGCCTCCCACACAGTGTAAGGGGTAGGACGTGATGAGGACCCTGGACAGGGTGAGAAGATGGTGACACTTGAGCAGAGACCTGTGGAAAGTAGGGGGAGTGAGCCATGCAGATGTGTGGGCCTGAGGAAGGGCTGGTAGGGCGGGTTTGTGTGGCTGTGGCAGAGTGAGGGCAGGAGAAAGTGCTAGGCCTAATCGCAGAGGGCTTCCTAAAAGGACATTTTGTTCGGAACTTTCTGTTTTGGTATAAAACAAACAGAAAAGGTATAAGAATACAGGGAGGACCTGAATTACAAACATCTAACTGCCGTACAACCCACACTTATGAACAGGGACTATTGCAGGTAATAAGGCAACGTACCCCTTCCAACTTACACACAGATTCCCCTGAAGACCAGACCTACCGAGCCTGTCTCAGTGTGAGCTGGGTGCAGCCTGAGCCCCCCAACTCTGGGTGCTCTCTGGGGATCAGGACCACTGCTGTTAGTCCGTTTCCTGCTGGAGCTGTCAAATGTATTGGGCCACATTCCATTTATTTACTATGGCTCTATCAGAATGAGGCGCGACCCTTCTGTAATTTTGAAGGAGAATTTACATCTTTCACTAGAACTAGGGTATGGGAAACTAGTGCCCTGTTTTCAGAGGTCTCACCCCTGCCAGGAGGCTCCCTGTGTCTGTCTGTCTCAGTGGTGGTGATGGAAACTTTAGGTCACTCATTAAAATGGTTTCCCCTACATAGGGAGAAATTTTGAGATTCTGTAAATATCCAATTTCCCCAATAAACATTGATCCAATGGGTCCAAAGACTCTGGATTGCAAATGACTGGAAGACACTACAAGGTAATAGTGTGAGTCCAATATTTTTTAAAATGACATATGTAGGCTAGGTGCAGTGCTCCCAGCACTTTGGGAGGCCCTGGCAGGAGGATCACTTGTGTACAGGACTTTGAGTCCAGCCTTGGCAAGAGCGAGACCCTGTCTCTACAAAACATAAAAAACAATGAGCCATGGTGGTGTGCACCTCCAGTCCCAGCTAGCCCAGCTATTAGGGAGCCTGATGCAAGAGGATCAGTTGAGCCCAGGGTGAGGCTGCAGTAAGCTATGATGATGCCTGCACCCCAAACCCGGGCAACAGAGCAAGATCCTGCCTCAGAAATACCCCAAAACAAAAACACGATTACAGCTGCATCTGAGAGGATCTAAGCCAGTGACTAACAGTGGGCCTCTACGTCCGTCAGGTGTTTTACAAGAAAGCACATCCTTGAATTTCCTGTGTAAATTTTCAAGACCATTTTTAGTAAACACAAAGTCTGGAGTCAGACAGACATGGATTCAGCTGCACAACATCTATTCTCTGGTATTCCCGTTCTTTATCTATAAACTGGGGATAATATTAATATTGTATGAATTACATAAAAAGTATATAAAGCACTTAGTGTACAGAACCATCACTGAATTCCTTGCTAAGATTTTTCTCCTCCCAAGTTTCCAACTGTACTCTTTATACTGGCTTCTTTTCACCAAAATATGCTTGTTATTCTTCACAGCTTAAAAAATCCACTCTTCCCTCAATCCAGCTTCTTTCCTTCCACTCTCCCCTGAGAATCATTCTCCTGGAAAGACCGCCAGCGCACTTCCCCCACCCTGCAGCTCTCCCCCGCTGCAGCTCAGGCTCTGTCTCCTCCTTGTGAATGCAGCAGCCACTGGTCAGTCTCCACAGTCCCCCTCATGGCCTCTGCTGCCCGTGCCTGCCTTTCTCTCCCAGCTCTCTGGCCGCTCCTTCCTTGGGGGAGGTTCTTTTCTTTCTGTCCCCTGAACATCAGTCTTCCCTGGCTTCTGGTATAACATGAAGCACCCTCTATGTAGAACATTTTCACAATGTTTTGCAAAAATTGCCGTTAAGGACATCATCCATCATCCACACCCATTATGCAGAGTTCAGCTGCTGCGGGTTTCTGTTGCCACTCGGGGTGTTGGAACCTTTGCCTTGCTGACGCCTTGCCCTAAAGTTAGGTCGCCCATCATGCTCCTCTGCTTTAGCCAATGCCTTCTGCTCAAATCAGAGGATTTTCTGGTGCTAGGATTTCTAGAATAATCATTTTCTCAATCTCTCCATCCCTTTAAATTCTTACGTTTTTAATGTATATTTTCCTTTTTTAAATCTTATTTTAATATCTGTCTGAATTAAATTTAGGTCTGCAAATTCTATTAGCATCCTTGAAAAACATTTAGGAAGTAGAGAGGGTAAATATGTGCCATTTAAGGTTGTAGTGGTGGGATTTTTCCCCTGTACAATAAACAAACTTGCAAAGAGGTTTTGATAAATATGCAAAAATCTATTGAAGAGATTTAAAAGATATAATATCTGAATGTTATGTGTGGCATTTCTCTGGTTTCTTATTCTAAAAAACCCAGCTATTAAAAAAAAGCAATTTTTAGATGACTTTGGAAAGCTAAGAATGGACTGGATATTAGATGATACTTTACTAGGTGTGATAATGATGTTGTGTTTACAGAGGAAAATGTCCTTGTGTCAAGGGGCACACTGAAGTCTTTATGAGTAAAATTACTTGTTACCTGAAATTTATTTTTAAAACCCTTAGTAGAAAGAGAGAGAGAAGTGAAGAAGAGGAAGAAAAGAAAGAGGGAGGAGTAAAAAAAAAGAGGGGTGGGGAAGAGGGGAGAGGAAGAGCAGAGAGAAAGAGAGGAGAGAAAGAGAGGAGAGGAAGAGAGGAGAGGAAGAGGGGCGATGAGCACATTCCACTATTCTGCATTGTCTTGGTGCATTTGAAAATAGGAGAAAATTTTCAAATTAAGAATGAAGTGTTAAACTTTAAAACATGGCATGTTTGAATAGTCAGAATAATTTTGAAAAAGAACAAAGTGAGAGGCTTTATACTTCCTGGTTTAAATATATTCCAAAGCTACAGTAATCAAAACAGTGTGGTACTGGCATAAAGATAGATATATAGACCAATGGAACAGAGAAAAGAATGCAAAAATAAACCCTCATATATGTGGTCAAATGATCTTGACAAGTGTACCAACATCAATCAATGAAGAAAGAGCAATTCTCTTCAACAAATAGTATTGGAAAAATTGAATATCCACATACAAAAGAAGGAAATCAGGCCTTTATCTTATGCTATACACAAAGGTTAACTTAAAATGGATCAAAGAACAAAATATAAATTCCCCTAGAAGAGAGCACAGGGGAACTTCTTAATATTGGTCTTGGTGATGATTTGAATACAATAAAAAAACACAGGCAACAAAAGATAAAATATAGAAATGGGAATATAGCAAACTTAAAAATTCTGTGCATCAAAGGACACAATCAACAGGGTGAAAAGGCAACCTTTGCAAAATGTTTGCAAATCATATAGTTGTTAAGGAAATAATATATAGAATATACTAAAAAAAAATCCTACAATTTAACCATGCACATGCACAAAAATCAAATGAACTAATACAAATGTGTCATAAACTTCAACAGCACTTTCTCTAAAGATGGTATAAAAGTGTCAACAAGCATCAGAAAAGATGCTCAATATTGCTAATCAGAAAAATGCAAATCAAGACTACAATGAGCTGTCACCTCACACATACACAGAAACTGTAAGATAAACACTGACTCTTGTTTCAGGCCTCTAAGTTTGGCCTCTAAGTTTTTGTGTGGTTATTATCAAAAGAATAATAAACAGAAAGTATTAAATGTTGATGAGGAGGTGGAGAAAGTTGAACTCTTGTGCACTTTGGTGAGATTGCAAAACGGTGTAGCTGCTATGGAAGACAATGTGAAGGCTCCTTGAAAAATTAAAAATAGAATTACCACATATGAGTCAGCAATCCCACTTCTGGGAATACATACACAGGATTTGAAATCAGTGTGGTGAAGAGACATTTGCAGACCCATATTCATAACAGCACGATTCTCTATGATTGAGAAGTGGGAACAGCACAGCACACATGGAGGAGTGAGTGGAGAGACAAAAACGTGGTCTGATTATCATTCAACACAGATTATCACTCAGCCCTAAAAAGGAGGGAAATCCTGTCACATGCTACAACACGTATGGACCTTAAGGACATCATGCTAAATTAATAGGCCAGTAACAAAAAGATAAATACTATGTGAGTCTGCTCACATGAGGTTTCTAAAATGGTCCAATTAATAGAGACAGAAAGTAGAGTGGTGGTGACCAGGGGCTGGAGGCTGGCCCAGGTCAGCTAAACAACAATAACAAACTGTAACAAAAAAATAGCCGGGTGTTGTGGCAGGCACCTGTAGTCCCAGCTATTTGGGAGGCTGAGGCAAGAGAATCGCTTAAGCCCAAGAGTTTGAGGTTGCTGTGAGCTGTGATGCCATGGCCCTCGGTGGAGTGCCATGAGGTGAGACTCTGTGTCAATAAATAAATAAATAAATAATTAGTAGCTCTTAAATGGAAGAAAAATTTAACTTTGACAATGTCCAATTTATTAACATGTTTGTGTATATGGTGTTTTTAGAGTTTTCTCAAAAGATAATTTACCTATCTTTCTAGAAGCTATATAATTATAGACTGGTTGCATTTAAGGCTATAATACATCTGAAATTAATTTTTTTCTACAGAATCATATAAGGGTTGAAGTTTATTTTTAATGTAGGTATCCCGGTTTTTTAGCACCATTTATTATTATTATTTCTGCATGAGGGAGTTTCTAGTATTTCTGATATTTGACTAGAATAATTGCAAAAGGGCTGGAACATTTCTAGCACCAGTTATTAAAAAGACTCCTGTTCCCTTTTAATTGGGTTGGTACATCTGTCAAAAATCATTGGCATGTGTGTATGCAGTGCGGGTTGCCCAGCTGGGTTCACCTGCCAATCCTGGTGTATGTGGCTGGCACCATAACCCCTGTGCTATGGGCGCCGAGCCAAGAGCCACTATTGAGAAAATGAATAAGCAAGTAACAGACTAGAGAAAATAGTCACAATACATACCTGACTAAAGACATATCTTTTGTAATTTCATATATACAAATATCAAGACTCTGTCAAAAAAGGAGAAAAAAGGAAGGAAGGGTAAAATTACAATTTTTTAAAATGAGCAATAAAACCTTTGACAGTTCCCAAAAGAAGGCATATGAACACCCAATAGCTACAAGAAAAGTAGTTGAACTTTGTAGTCATTAGCAAAATGCAAATGAGACCCACAATGTGATATAATTCCACACCCACTAGAATGATTTAAAAAAGACTGACAGTAACAAAGTAGGGAGAATATGGAGCAGTCAAAACTGTAGATGTTGCTGGTGAGAGTGTGAAAAATGGTGCAAGCCATTTGGAGAAATGTTTGGCAGTTTCTATAAGATGGAACCTACACGTCCCCTATGACTCAGCAAATACTTTCCTAGGGACTTAGCAGGAGGAAGGCAAGCACATGTTGACAAAAACTTGCAACAGAATATTCATAACATTCTTACAATAGTCCCAAACTGGGAAAAGATACATGTCAGTCCCCTGGGAGAGTGGATAAACAAATTGTGATACACTCCCAGAATGAAACACTTCTCAAAACAATGTGTAACTGGTGAGAAGTGCCAAAATATGCTGGAATCTTACAGTTGTTGATCTGATTGCAACAAATGAAACAAAAAAAGATTTGTAGATTTCAAAATTTTGATTCCTATGACCTTTGTCCTGTTATGATGCTCATGAATACGGATATGGTACATCGCACAGCAAAGGGACTTTACAGATGTAATTAAGGTTACCTTAACGTAGGGATGTTATTCAGGGTTATCCTTGTAGACTCGCTTAATCACAGGACACCCTTAAAAGCAGAGGCCTCAGGAGGTCAGAGGGATGTAAAGCTCTAGAAGATGGAGGAGTCTGAGTGAAAAGAGTGAGATGAAAGGGTAGTCTGTCTACAACCAGAGTTTGGAAGAGCACCTGACCCAGGATAGGAGCCCAGCTCAGTGCCTTGACCCCAGCCTGGGAAGGGGCTGAGCAGAGAATTCATGCCCTGCTGGACATCTGTCCTACAGAAACTGTAAGATAAGCACTGGCTCTTGTTTCAGGCCACTAAGTTTGGGGCAACTGATTATGCAGAAGTAGATGAGTAACGCATTGTATAATTCTATTCATTTGAATTACTAGAACAGACAAAACTCTTATGATGGTAGAAATCAAAAGTAGTTGCCTCTTAAAGGAGAGACGGAACTAAAAGAAGCACAGGGTGATCTCTGAGGTCACAGAAAGGCTCTGTGTGTTGTTTACATGATGATTAATTGATTATAGACTTGTCAGAACTCCCTAAGGGTCATGTCTCCACTCAAGAAAACCCGCACACAGAAGGAGACGTCCCGGCATGCCCACTACAAGGGTTAAAATACAAAGACCAGTAGGAAGTGGCGGCCTGGATGAGCGTAAGATGGTGCAAATGGGCTCGGCGCCTGTGGCTCAACGGGCTAAGGCGCCAGCCACGTACACCTAAGCTGGCGGGTTCGAATCCAGCCTCCGGGCCCGCCAAACAACAATGACAGCTGCAACCAAAAAATGGCCGGGCGTTGTGGCGGGCGCCTGTAGTCCCAGCTACTTGGGAGGTGGAGGCAAGAGACTCGCTTGAGCCCAGGAATGGGAGGTTGCTGTGGGCTGTGA
>CAUYON010027809.1:0-27734 GCA_963573935.1 Arctocebus calabarensis
ATGAATTTGGAACAGAAACAAGTAGAGATTCTTTTCCCATTGTATTCTGCTTAAGGTATTTCCCCCCAAAATAAGTTGAGAATCATGGTGTAGAGAAAAGAGACCTCAAGAACAGGGCGACTGAGCACAAGAGGAAAAAAATTAAAAAAGACTGCAACTTGCTCCCAGGGACTGGAGAAAACTTTAAAAAAGGTTGGAATCCATCAGTGTCTGTTAGTCATCTTCTCCTTCATGCTCCTCTCCTTCCTCCCCTTCATCATCATCTTCTTCTTCTTCGCCTTCATCCTCATCCCCTTCTTCATCAATATCTTCCCAACCTTCTTCTCCTTCTTCATCACCCATATCAGGAACCAAGTAGTACTGTAATGGATTTGGCCAAATATCATCTCTGATGCCCTTTCCTAACTCATCTGCACATGCATCAGAATGGTCAGTAAACCAGGTAAAGAAGCTCTCTGGTTCCTCACGCTGCCTCTTCCTGCTGGCTTTATTCTGTGTTTGACTGGAATGTTTCGTCAAATCCTTTCCGGATTTCCATTTGATTTCAGTGGACTTTGAAGATGGATCACCACTCTCGTTCAGATGAAATTCTTTGGAGAGGACTTTATTTTCAAAGTAAGGGTTTTCATCAAAATAAAAATCTATTCTGTAAATGATTTAATATCTTCAAATTCTGTCACTTCAACTCTGGTCAAATAATGCAGTGCCTCTTCATCCTCCTCCCCAAGCAGCACGGACACTTGTGGATGGTTGACAAATGTTGTTACCCCCAAATTTGGGATTTTGGCGATCAATTCTGACCTCTTCTGAAAAAATGATTGGCAGAGTTTGTTATATTTCTGTTCTACTTTCAAAATCTCCTCACTGGCTTGTTCATTAAGTCTGTCATTTCATTTTGTACTTCATCAATATGTTCAATTGCTTCTTGCTGTTCTTTTTCTTTCTTTTTCGGCAATCCCAGAGAGCCTGAGGTGTCCTCTGGTCTGGGATCATTAGCCATTCGTGGTTTCTTCTTCTGAGGTGGGAGCGGAGACTGGCGTTTGGGGGCCATGCTGCCGGGAAACTCTGAGAACCTAACCACAGGTCTCCTAGCTTGGCAGAAAGAATCTCTGAAAACTGATCGTAACTATTTTTAAAGATTTGAATATATCTTGCCATTAAGTATTTGGTTTTCAGGCTGTATATTCTTAGTAGTTCGTAGACAGAAGAACTTACCAATCAGACATCAGAAACTCATGGGTATATTGAGTAAACCCAGAGTTATTGCTAAGGACACAGCTCTAGCTGCTGAAGTGTTTAACAAATATAAACACTTTACAAAGTCAATTTTCCTAACAACCCTAAGAAATCACACTATTATTGCCCCAATTTAAAAGCTGAGGACCCTAAGTTAGGAGCTGTTGTATAATCTTCTCAATATGATGGAGCACAGACTCAATTTGAACCCAAGTTTCCTGCCTTTGCAGTCTGAGCGCTTAACCACTGTGCTACCAGCTTACTTTGCAAATGTTTCTGTTAACACTTGTTCTCCAGCATTGATTCACCAATGTATAAGCATATATGGTGAAAAAAATGAATGATGTCAAGATTAATCAACACAGGTTCCAGTTAAATGTTTGCATGAAGGTAACATTTTATTTTATTTTATTTTTTGGCTATAGTTGTCTATGTTGTTTGGCAGGCCCGGGCTGGATTCAAACCTGCCAGTGGCTGATGCCTCAGCCGCTTAAGCTACAGGCACCAAACCAAAGGTAACATTTTAAAGTTGGCAAATGTACAGCCTTCAAATGTATAGCCATACATGTTCAAGTTATAACACAGGAAAACAGGCAAGGAAGTGATTATCATAAAAACAAAGATAGCATTTTCTTTGCCAGTTATGGGAAGATGGGGAGAGAGAAAGGCTGTGCTCAGAACGGGAACCAGAAAGAATGATAGGGATAGAGCTTTTTTTTTTTTTTTTAACCAAATGAGAGGTTACATGAATTTTCCCTTTAAACAATTCATTATGATGCATGTTTATTTTATTCACTTTTCTGCTTGCACATAATCTTTCACACCGTATCTTAATATATTTATATAGACATGCAAATACATCTTTTGGATTTGCTGGAAACAGCACAATATTGTATATCCCATCTGCAAGTGTTTATATAAAATACATGGAGTACGGGAGCATCCAAAAGAAATAAGTCAAACTTACATTCTGCACAATTACAGATTCCCTTTTAAACTGCATATGCCATAATGACCATAAGGTATGTCATTATCCAGATGGAAATGCTGCAAAAAAATTTCAACTAGCCATATATATTTCACAAATATTCATAAGAAAAATGTTTTCAATATTCATTTTCAAATTTTAGTCTTCCAAACAAGAAGACTAAAATTCAAGACATACATACATACTTATATACAAACACACATATATACCTACAAGTGTATCTCATCAAGTAGTAGGCCAAATAAAGGGATTCCTATATTAAATAAAATTACAAACCTGAACCCATTCATATGGTCTGAAAGCATTTTAAAAAGTCGTGTAGACTTTCCAGTTAGAAAATGACCAAATCTTTATTGAAGGCTTACTAAGTGTCACGTGCAGTGGTAGCACTTGTGCACTATACCTTCATAAACCACAACCAGGAATAAGCACCGTTATCGTCCTCAGCTTACAGAATTCAGAGGTTAGTCATTTGCCCAAGTTAGACCACTTGTATACATAGTCTATTGAATTTATTAGCATCTTGGTCCAAGAAGCCCTGGGTCTCAGGCATCAAAAACTACACTGAAGAACAATAAAACCGAAGCATGTCCATTAAGTTAAATATGTTAGTATGACCTAATGTATTTTAGTATTTATCATTTCAATAAAGGGCACATTTATCTGGAGCATTTATGTGGTTCCCATAGATATTGTGCAAAAACTTCAATATAAGAATAGTAGCCAGAATAGAAAAGTGGTAGAAAATTCAAGAGTCATGAGAAAATGGCAAACTTTAGTACTTTTTCTGTTCTTATGCCACACATCATAACATAGAGGAAATTAAAATAGTTTTGCACGTATAACTTTTAAAAATAACTCTGTAGGTACATTTGACTAATATATTATTTGAAGAAAGGATCTTGACCCCACCCTAAAATAATGTTACATGCTATTTATGAACTAAGAATATGAACCACAAAAGAAAATAATCTAAAGAACACCTCAGATGATTGTATTTATACTTAAAATTTAGCAACATTACTAAAGCAAAGGAAAATCTGTCATCGTAACTGTAGGTTATTCAAGCATACTCATTACTACATATAAAGATTAAATGAAATTAAGACGTTAAATTTTTTCAAATATTCAACAAAAAATTAATGTCTAAGGTGGAAAAGACAGACTTATTGAATTTTCTTAAATGTAATGACTAATTTCTGAAAGCTAATCAGAGTTCATTGCTGCATATCAAAAATAGCATTGAGTAATAATAAGTAATATAGTTCTTTAAATATTACTCTTAAAAAACATAACTATAAAATTTTCCTAAACAACTTGCAACATGGTAATTCAGATTGATATCCATTGTTGTTGTTTATATACAAAAACTTGGGTTGAATTACTTCCCTATGTTGGCTTAGCTGCTGTACAAACACCAATTGCTGTATTTTAGTTGAACCATTTTGAATGCCTCAAGACTTCATCTTCATCTGAACAGTGTCAGCAATCCCACAGTTCAAGCTTTATAAGTAGGTCTTATTACCATTTTATCAATGTTCAATTTTAGTTAAGTATTTTAGTGATTTTTATGGATAAAACATACAATCTGGAATAAGTCAGTCCTACTTTGCACTTCCCACAAGATGTAGAAGAATAGCACACACTCAAAGAAGTTTAAATACATAAAGTAGATCCTCCACAATGGACCACCTCCCTACATTGACCACCTCCTTTTTATGACCTAATTTTCATAGCCCGTACATAGTTATCAAAACAGTAGGCCTAGTTCCTTACATTTACCACCTCCACTTGTTAACCAGTTTGTTACTTGGGTGGTCAACTCACAGAGGTTCCACTATATTTTGAAATTAAAACTATACCTTGCATCTTAAAAGCACAGGTCTTTATGACTCATTTTGAGAAAATGTTTTTAAACTGATCAAAACATACAAGTCTATTTGTTTTATGCCACTTAAATTGGAAACAAAGGAGAAGTTTAGGATGTTTTATATCAAGGTAGATAGGGAAATTTATTAGCAGTCTTCTCTTTAACTCACTCAAAGGAGCAACTGGCTAGATGATTCCACGTAAAATGCTCCTACCAAGGTCATATATACATGAAATCGCCACATGAAAGCAAAAACCACAACTTTGGTCTCCTCTCAAAGTGGATGTAATTGACGTCTCCATCCTTGACACCACTTTCCTCCACTGGCTGCCGCCATCATTGCTCTCTTGTCTCGTCTGAGCATTTGTAGACTGTCATGTTTTATGGCTGGGGCATAGCAGGGTCCAATCCTGTGGCTGCTTCTCAATTTCTACTACATCTGTTTGGGTCACCTCAACCGGCCTTGTTTACAAGCTGCTTACTGGTCACCATCACACTTAAATCCCCAGAAAGAGGGAGCCATAACCTAAAGATAAAATACATAAGAAATGACTGATAAACTCTCCTGGGCCTGTGCTGAGAAGTGGAACACTGAGAAAGTTAACTTTGTTTAAACCATTCTGGTAACAAGCTGCAGTGTAGATTGAAAAGGATCTGCCTCTGGAATCCACTAACAGGTAGTGTGTACAAAGTCAAGTACACGTCTCATTAAACAGATAGGAATCCAATGTCCAAAGTTGTTGCTCTGAGAGGATGGTGGGACGGAGATAATTTTTTTAAACTTATGGAAGCTAATATCAAGACAAAGAGCAAAAGCAGGCTTACGTGGGAATACCAAGAGCAACAGGGAAGGAGTGGGTGGCAGGGACTTGCTGTCCCCTCCTAGGACTCTTAGCATCATTTGTTTTATTTTCAAAACAACACACATTGCCTATTCCTCGTTAGTAGAGTTGTGAGTATCCTCGCCTGTCAAACAACTCACATCACTATTATTATTTGAATGTATATGAAGGGTGCCAAAAATGTATAAACATTTTAAGAGATATTATCTGTGTTTTACTTCTGAAGTTACCGTTATTGGTCAAGTACACCTAGATGTGCTATGCACATCCATTTTACCTGCAATTCATATGGGAATTATCAATTTCTTGGGAATGATCAGTTTTACTTCCAATAAGATCTGTCAACAAAATGTGTATAAATACTTTCAGTATTCCAAATATATAAACAGATAATTTGTATCCCTAAAAAAAGTTATTAAACCTGACTCAACATTTCTATCCCCTTAAGTTGACCTTTTTTACAGTAAAAAAGTAAATCTTTTATATTTTCAGTCTATCCCCTCTTTTCCCAATATACATTTAACTAAATTCACATTTTGTTTCATTTTTGTGAGTATAGCTTTTGTTTTTTAACTATCATTAAATTGTCTCAATTTACTCTATCTTTATGTGCCCGAAGCTATTTTTCTTGGCGTTAGTAATTGCCTTTGTTTTTATGTACTAGTGAATTGTATGTACACCTCTATTTTGATTAGATCTCAGAATAGACAAGAGGTGAACATATATAACCAATTAACCTCCATACCACCAGTATTCATGTTTGCCTATAGATCATTATTAGACAATAAATTTGGAGTGATCTGTGTATCATATATGAAACCTATGTAACCACATAAAATACATTTTTTGCTTATAGTTCTTGGCCTAAATTTGCCAACATTTCCCAGGCTTTTAGTTTTCTATTGCTATCATATCAAATTAACTTAGTGTCTTAAAGCAACACATTTATTTTGTCACAGTTCTCATTCTATGGTTTTGAGGTTTGGCATTGTTCTCATTGTATTAAAATTAAGGTTTCAGCAGGGCTGCATCCCTTTCTGGAAGCTAACAGGAAGACTGTGTTTCACCTTTTCCATTTTCTAGAGGTTGCCTGCATTTCTTGGCCCTTCGCCCTGTTACCTCTCTGTGACTATTCTTCTGTAATATAATCTCCCTCTCTTCTAAACTCCTTGGGAAAGGTTCTTTAACACCCATGTGAGGAAGTTAAGTTTACCTAGCTAATACAGGATAGCCTTTCCTCAAAGGCCCCAAACCTTAATCATATGTTATTTCCCGTTCTCCTGGATTGTGAAAGATGTATACACCTTTGAGAGACCATTTTTCTGCTTACTACACCCTGTATCGCTGATGCAATCTCATCCATAAAAAGGCTCAGCAACATTTGCTATATTGTATGATCTAAAAAATAGTATTTTATTTACTGACTTACAGGTCTTAATATGTAATTAACTATGATTACATAGAAATTAAATGAGTATTCTAACAAATAGCGTGGAGAGAAATTCACTCTGAATAAACACTTATTAAGAATGAACATAAATAATAACTCAATTCAATAATGCTTCCATTTAAGATTTTTTTCAAATAAAACCATACTCTCTGGTAAACTGTATCTCCATCAACTGATAAGGAAACAGCAAATTTATATAACATGGTTTTGACCACACAATTATTAGACTGCAACTTTCTGCACCATCAAAAAGTGGTAGAATCTAAACTAGACCAGGAATCCAGGGACGATGACTCCAAGCCAATTAAACATGTCGCACACAACATCTCACAAAACATTTTAGAAACTGCACAGAATCATATAGAATAGGAAGTTTTTAAAAAAGTCAAACACAACCTTCTGAAGCAAAGTGAATTTAACAACATGAACTATGGAAGATAGTTATGATGACAGAACAGATTTTAGACTAGTCAATCTCAAAATATTCCTGTTAAATCAAAGTCATATGTAAGGAAGTTATGTTCTTATTCTTGTAAACCTTAGTATTTTCTTGTTATGATGAACGAAATACAGAAGTAGAATGGTCAGATCCTTCCTGGCTAAAATATGTCAGCTTCCTTCTTTATTATATACATCACAATCATCATTATTTTGACAAAAGCCTGTTATACTTGTAGTCAAGAATGAAACTCTGATTGTAAATCATGAAATTACAAGACACTGACTTATGTCTTAATGAAGCAATCATTAATAAAATAAAGTTTAAAAATCAACAGCACATAAGTGCTTCCTTTTGTGATGAATTTTATTTCTTCTTCAAAGAAATATCTCATTATTTTTTTAAAACTGATTAGTCCAAAGCAAATAGAGAAGATAAGAAAGAAACAGGAATTCAAAGCGTTTATTTTGCTATGATCCAGATTTAATGTTTTGTGTAATTTTTTCCTTACTAGAGGTTGCACAATTTTCCTATGATCCAAGTAATATGAGAAATCCATCCTATACTAACTTTATATTATTGCAAGGCCTAACATTAAAATAACTTTAAAATTTGGTAAAATATGTTTTCTATAAAAAGTATTGACTACATAAATGGATATGTATGTAAACACAATATGTTTTATACATTCCTGTCTCAACATTCAATCATTTAATACAATTACAAATGTTACTGGTAATTTTTTGAGAAATTTAGCATTCATTATGGAGCCTTCATTTTGTTCTTTTATCAGTTCCATTGTAATATGTTACTACCTTTTTCCTGCAGCTTACATTAGCACATTAATAATTAAACATGATCGTACAAAACAAATCTCAAAATCTCTTCCAACTTTTCTTTTCATTTCACTTGTTTTTTGGCAACAGAGTCTCGCTCTGTTGCCTAGGCTAAGAGAGTTGTGTCACCCTTGCTCACAGCAACCTTGAACTCCTACATTCCAGTAAGCAGCCTGACTCAGCCTGCTGAGTAGCTGGGACTACAGGCACATGCCAGCATAACGGTTGATTTTTCTATTTTTTCTGCATTTTCAACCTTTATTACATGTCTTGTCTATGATTTTGAACCCGTGGAAACAATAGCAAACACTAAAGAATTCAATCCAAGTAGAATGTGGTCAATCCTCAAAATTTATAGAGAAATTGAGATCATCTAGAAGAAACTCAAAAAAAATCAATTATTTTTACTCAGGGTAAAAATATTTTCACTCAGTGCCTTCTAAGTACTGTACACTGCCTTTATGATGATTACAATATACTTAAGAAGCTCCTGATTAAGGCTAACCTCAGAGAGAGAGATGGTATCTGTCTTAAAGAGAATCCTTCCACCTGCACTCTTGCCATATCTGCTAAACTTTTATTTCTGCAGTCATCATGTCCAGCACTTTCAATTATTCCTTTATCATGAACTTTTGAGTTTTCATATATAAAAACTTAATCTTAAAAACCTCCCCTTAAAAAAAAAAAAAAAACCTCCCCTTAAAATGAAGTTCTTTACTTAAGCCTCCTAACACACTCAGTTTTCTGTTAATATTCTCAAAACACAGACGTCTCAGGCCATTTCAGTGATCAGTCATCAATTTATTTTATTCAATAAAAAAGGCTAGATTTTCTGCTGATCAAGGTGATCTCTACCAGAGTGCGTCGCATGCCTCAACAATCAAGTGAAAGATAAGGTGACACGCTTCCTTGGAGCACCTGCCTGATCCAGGCATGAGAAGTACAGGGCCGTGCCCTACACAGCTACGGGGTGCCACAAACACGGAGGGGGGGGTGCCAGCTGCAAGTGCATGAAGTTGAGACGCTGACCTCCTTAGTCTTCTGCCTGTGTTATAATCTGTGTCTCTCCTTCATTATCTACACACTTCTGTTCTGTAGCAGCCCATATAGCCTATGGCCAGGAGGAGTGAGAGTTATAAGAAATACCTGTATTGCTCAATGATGGAACACCTTGGTGGAAAGGGCATGGAGAGGGATTTAGCTCTCCTAACAAGCATGCGAGCTCGCAAGATGAGAGCAGTGGTAAACTGGCAGTCTCTACACCTGTGGTGTTGAGAGGCACGAGATCAGTCTTAAGGTTGTCAAGGAGCATGTGCATTCTATCATGGACCCACTTATTCCGAGTCTGTCTCCTCTCCTGCCTGCAGAATGCCAGCATGGCATCTCTCTGCTGAAGATTACCAAGCTCTACTAAAGACTGAGATCTATCTTTCTAAGAGACTGCTTTACTGTCTCTCTAAGTGTTTCTCTCTCTCTCTCTATCTCTCTTCCCAGCTAAAGTAGATAGCCTTCAGAGAAACTGAACCTGAGCAAGATAACTTAGAGGTCTGCATCCGCGTCTGGAACCTAGTTAAGCTGGGCCTGAGACGGGGCCAGTCTTGGGCCATGGCAAGAAGTGTCAGGAGTGATATGTGACACTGTTCCCTCACATCCAACTGGATAACAAGATATTTCATCTAGCGCACATCTTTAAGTCATTGGTTATATCTTTAGTGTAGCATCAGGGTAGACCTGTGCACTTGTGCTTTGTCCAAATTGCCATTCTCCAATTTCTTTCTGGTACATATTCTCTTTTCTCCTTTTTTAAACTTTTTGTCCAGGATACTACCTAAGAGATAGCTATAGTATATTTGGAATGCACGTTCTGCTCCTACTCTCTGGGTTTCACAGTCAAGGAATCCTGTGCTTATAGAATAGAGAATTAGAGACGTGAGAACTACCATCAACCCTGCCAAGCTAACTGCACAACGCACCCTCACCTTCCTGTCCTAAGCTGCCGTAGAGCCGTCCACAAACATGTCGATCACAACTTTTGAAGTACAGTACTCTATTTTCTGAATTGTTAATCAGCCAACATTGTGAATTCTATTCATGGAATGGTCATTTAATGCATTCCGCTTTCATGTGTGCTAGTCTGCACTCCTCAACTAATTTAGTGATTGAGATTGGTGTGGGCACATGTAAAACAGTTATTATGTAATTATTTTTTTCACTTTTTGTTAAATAAATTGTTTATTCTGAAAGTTACATTTAGTAAACTTTTCTCTTTTTTTTGAGACAGCGTCAAAAAAAGCTCAAAGCTGCCACCCTGGGTGGAGTGCTGTGGTGTCATAGCTCACGGCAACCTCCATCTTGGGTTCAAGCAATCCTCTTGCCTCAGTTTTTCTATTTTTAGTAGAAACAGGATCTCGCTTTTGCTGGTCTTGAACTGGTGAGCTCAAGCAACCCACACACCTCAGCCTCCCAAGTGCTAGGATTATAGGCATGAGCCACCACAACCGGCTACGCTTAGTAAACTTTTCCGAGTACAGAATACTACACAACATTTTAAACTCCCTCTTCTATTCTTCCAACTCTGATAGCCCACTTCTCAGAGGCAACCATTTGAACAACTGGTGTTTGTGTGTGTCCATTTGGGTGCCCATGTGTAAGGATATGGGATAAAGCGGATCATTCCATATATACAGTTTTGCAATTTTATTTTCCATTCTACAGCACATCATGGTCATCTCTACATATCCATTCATATGTATCTATCACATCATTATTATTATTATTATTTTGAGACAGTCTCAAGCTATCACAGCTCACAGCAACCTCAAACTCTTGGGCTTAAGCAATTCTCTTGCCTCAGCCTCCCAGGTAGCTGGGCCTACAAATGCCCACCACAACGCCTGGCTGTTTTTTTTGTTGCAGTTGTTGTTGCACTTGTTGTTTTAGCTGGCCTGAGCTGGGTTTGAACCCTCCAGCCTGGGTGTATGTGGCTGGCGGCCTACCCACTGAGCTACAGGCACTGCCTGTCATATTTTTAATGGGTACAGAGTTAAGTATTCACTGGTCGGAATAAGCTACTATTTATTTAAACAATCCATGACTCTTAATTCTACTTTTTAAGAAATCTCACACAGAACTAGATTGTTCAATAAATAATAGAGCCTGTCCTACATCCAATCATTGAGTAACATGTTTTCTGAGTAACCTGTGTTCGCAACAGAATACCAGGCTTTAACATAATGCAGCACACCCAACTACATTTTTTTTTGGTATATGTCAATGGCTGACGAGAATGTCAACCTTAGTATTTTCTACTTGAAGTCACCTAGGGTGCACCAAAATTGTGTCAGGTGGAGTGTGGAGCTTCTCAATGTGTTCAAGAACATCTGGGGCACTTCTGTCATTTAACTGACATGCGTGACAGACCACAAAATGCTGAATGTCAGCTTGCGTTTTGCAGTTTTGAACAGGCAGCCTCTCTTCCACTGCTCTTGCTTTAATGAGGTTGACACAAGAATACTAGAGGAAAAAGTTCTTATTTCATGCATTCCGAATGAGTGTTTGAAGGCCAACTTTAGAACATGTTGTTATAAAAATCAATTAGGTATTTGAGGTTAAATTACATTCTAAATATTACAATGAGGGTCTGATGAATGATACACCTTGTCTTGGGATAAGCCTCACTGAAATCTATTAATTGGTTTTATTTAAATCCTTACAACTAAACTTTTGAAGAGTTATTTCAGTATAAACAAATCCAATACAACAAATAGATATAGGGTAGGGAATCTTGAGTATGATGAAAGCTATCCCATTTTTAAAATTTTACAAATATTAAAGGGGTACAAATTTGTTGTTATGTAGATACCTTTTATAATGTGTAAGTTGGGGCTTTTAGTCTGCCCATCGCCTGAATAGTGTTCATTGTACCTGCCAGGTAAGTTTTTACCTCTGCCTTCCTCCCTCCTCCCCTCTTTTTGATTTCCAATAACCTTTATATCTACTTTAAAATACAAAACTACCCTCACTTTAGGTGCAGTGGCACTCTTTAGAAAGCACCAAAAGGCAAAGATTTCACACATTAAAAATAAATAAATAAATAAATAAATAAATAAATAAATAAAAATAAACATAGTATTTATCAACATAATCTGAGAAAAGTGAAAATGGCTATTTTAATGTAATTTATTTAGCTAAAAATAAATGTCAGGCCCTTTGGAGGACAAACCACTGCATGAGAGAGTGGGTCAGAGCATTTTGGATAAACTAACAAAATTAAACAAATTCTCAGTATTTAAGCAGGTTAATAAAAGACAGCAGCCAAAGATAAAATAAATTTAGAATTAACAACTGTATGGCTTAAGCAGCAATTAAATAACCCAGACTTCATGATTATTTTAGAATAGAAATGTGCATTTAAGGTCAGTTATGGTGGCTGAAACCTCTCATCCTAGCACTTTGGGAGGCTGAGGTAGGAAGACTGCTTGACAAGCCCAGGAGTTCAACACTAGCCTGGGCAATACAATGAGACCCTGCCTCTACAAAAATATTGAAAAAATCTAGTTGTGTTGGTGCACACCTGAAGCCCCAGCTACCTGGGAAGCTGAGGCAGGAAGATTGCTTGAGTGCAGGAGTTTGACATTGCAGCAAGGTATGGTGATGCCACTGCCATTGTGCCCAGGCAACAGAGTGACCCCTGTCTCAAAAATAAAATAAAATAATAAAATAAATTATGCATTTAAATACCATTAGCATCTTTTTCTTAATTCTAATAATTCCAATGACTTCCCCGTAGGCACATACATGAACTATTATTTTAACCATCTCCTTCTTCTCACATGGTAAAACTGTTTCTCTGGATCACCTTGCAACTATTTTCTATGCCTACCTTGTACATTATTTGTTCTACAAACTTGAGCCCATTCCAGTTTTTATATAATCACTCCTAAAGGTTTATACTGGTGCTGCTGTTCTTGGCACCAGAAGCCTTTTTAGATAGAGGCTGTAATCCATCAGCTAAGCGAGGCAAGGTCTCTCTTAGGCTCTCAACAAGAGTTTGATTTGGCATTTCGCTGTACAATTCCAAGCTGTTGTTCTCCTATTCAGTTTAAAATTAACTTTAAGATACACCGTCTACATGTTTTTCTTACTTTCATCTCATGTCCTCCAGATTCTCTGATCTATGAATTTGAACAAATTCCTCTTCAGATTTATGTTAAGAACAGAGTGTCTTTCCTTTGGGGATAACAGTTACTTTCCAACTAACTCTCTACTTTTTCATACAGAAGAATCAAAGTACTCTCAAGAAATTATCCAAACAATAGTAACCAGGCACAAATGAACTCTTTTCTTGCTATGTTTCTTTCATTGTGGGGAGAGAAGTAGTAGAATCAACTGCCAGGTAACAAGGCCATTAGCTTTAGATTTAGCATTGCCTCTAAATAAAGGAGACTACTCCTAATAGCAACCACCCTGATGATGCATTAGGAACTGTATTCCTTTAAAGTCACAACATTTAGTTAATTTTAGAAACAGTAACACAGAAACTAATTGAGGGCTAATGTTCATAATATATTTCACAAAGTAGGGCACACATTATTGATGACACCATACTGGTAAACATTGTTATAAATAATAATGATTTTTCCCACCTTCTATGACTAAATAGAATATTCCTTGAGATCTGAGATTACAGAAAGTGATAGATTCTATTTTATGAGTATAGTCAAATTATCTACTACATCTTCTTCACCAATGCTGCTCAGATGTTATCAGTACATTTTATTTATTTATTTTAATACAGAGTCTCAAGCTGTCACCCTGGATAGAGTGCTGTGGTTATCATAGCTAACAGCAACCTACAATTCCTGGGCTCAAGCAAGTCTCCTGCCTCTGCCTCCCACGTAGCTGGGACAACAGGCGCCCACCACAACGCCCGGCCATTTTTTGGTTGCAGCCATCATTGTTGTTTGGCCGCCCAGGCTGGATTCGAATGGGCAGCTCAGGTGTACATGGCTGGCACCTTAGCCTGTTGGCGCCAAGCCTATCAGTACATTTTAGATCTCGCTCAGTACTAAATTGTGAGAAAGTTTCAAATACATATCAATCTCTAGTGGAAGCAAGTCTTTCCCAGTGCTTCTGATTTTTTTTTATTTTGAGGTTTGAAGATTGGTAGTAAACTTTTGAGAGCTGTGAAGAAGACTCCCTGAATAAGTCATTTCCTGAGATGATTTAATCATCCATGATTTAATCATACATAGTCCTTTCCGGTCACACTTTCCAAAGCTGAGGTTTGGAGCCTGGTGACGGTCTGTGCACAGGCTCCAAACCTCAGCTTCACTATTCACCAGCTGTGTGACCTTAGACAAGTCATATTGCCCCCCACATGCCTCAGATTCCCTATCTGCAAAATAAGAGTAATAAAAGAACCAGTGTAGAGGGTGGGTGTGAGACGATTTATGTAAAATGCTGCACCCAGCACTTGATACCCAGTGAGCACTTCGCATGAGTTATATTACCATGTATTCTTCCAATAAACCTCCACAAAGCATCCATCTCATGTATGCCAGATGCTAAAGATACAGGAAGCATAAAAGATACTATTACAACAGATCTATCATATGGTTAGGGAGATGTGAGTAAAGAATGAAAAAAGTACAAGTACACATTCAAAAAACAAAAGATCACAAATCATTCTCAAGTGAGTGGTAGAAGAGAAGCAGGATTCCTCAAAGAAGGTTTCATGGAGTAAGTGAATCCAGTCTACATCTTGAGGTAAATGAAGTCTGCAGGTTAAAAGAAATTGGGTACGAATGTTTTAAGTAAACCCCCCTCCCAAAAAAAAATCACATAAAAGAAAAATTAACTAAACGGGATGAGGAATGAGGGTGCTTAAGTCATTTTGATAAGGAAAAATAGAGTCCTCACAAAATGAAAGGGATGTTTGATAAGAGACCCAATAGAAACAGAAGAGTCATTTGTAGGAATGTTAGAAAAGCTGCAGTTATAAAAAATGACTAGACTATTCCTATATAAATGAGCAGGAACAAAAATCACTATGGTTTCCTGAAAAGGAAAGTCACTTGTCAAAAACTAAGTTTTAGCGAGGCTATGCTAACGACTGCAGACTGCACATATCAGGCTGAGGAAACAACTGAACACATAGGGGCCAGATGAAGCTCTGAGAGCAAACACACTCTCTCAGAGGGAGTTATTAGAGGGAATAAAAGCAGAGTGCAAGGCCAACTTGACGGAAAGCCCACAATTAGGTCCAGCTTGTGCAAGAGAGAGATATAAAAAATACAGGAGGAGACACAAGAAGGTGCGGTACATAGGAACATTAGGTCTCTAACACACACAACAGTGGAAGAAGTTGAGCAGAATGTGAATCAAATCTGGGTTTGACAAGAGTTACTAGGGTAGAAAATGAAATCAGAAAAGTAGGTTGATGCCAGAGCATATAGAACTTTCTAAGATTCTTGCATTATCCTTCTACCCACTGAAAGACTTGAAGCAATCATGATTAGATTTCTGTATGAGAACAATTCTAGCCAACAGTCTAAAGGAAATAATGAGGACAGAGGAGGCTGAAGCCAGGGCGGTAATTCAGGGATCACCTGCACTACTCAGTGGGAGAGATTGGAATGAAGAAGAGAATTCAACAGATACTTAAGGCGTAGAATCAATGTGACCTAGTAACACAGAGGTCCCCGAGCTTTCTGGCCTTTACTATTAATAAATTATCCAGTTTGGGCAGAGAGAGGAGAGACTGCAAAGCATTTGTTTGGAAAATGTTCAGTGTGAAGGGCCTGAATGTCCAAGTAGGCAGGTACTAACTAGCATTTGGAATCTGGAAGAGAGTAGCAGTGACTATTTGCGTGAAGACCGGTAAAGCTCAAGGTGACTCATGCATACGCATATTCCTGTTATTTTTTGTGCTAGCTCCCCAGACGAAGTCTTTCCTAATCAGGTGCAGAGTGGTCAAAAGTAGCGTTCATCCTAACTGTATTTGGTTTTTATATGATAGGTACATGCCATCTATTGTATTTCAAGTTAATTCAGTTACCATGAAAAAAGTTGTTACTTCCGTAGCCAAGTAAGAAGTCAAATTGAGGGCTCTTTGTGGCCAGAAATGTTTTAGAAATATTAAAATGAGATAAAAATTTATTTATTTAAGATTCAGATTTTATTTAGCAGAAACATTTATTATTCTCTCAGGACAAAATGATTCACAAAATTATGTGTAAAACTAAAAATATCTTTTTAAAATAACACTTGTTTATAAAGAGATCCATTGTTCTGATATATATATATTTGATTGTGATTTTTAAAAAATAAGTTGGTTTATTTTTCTAGCAGTATGTTTTTTAAATAAAGATTCCTTATGAGATTTAATACAACCTGGTAATCAAATGGGCAAAATTCTATCACAAATTACTCAATTGCTTCATTTTAGTCTCATAAGAATTAGTGATCCTTCATGTAAGCTGAGTGATTTTTTACAGGGAATAAAAAAGGAGATTTTGTGTTCACATTTTTACCAAATAAATTTCCTTCCATGACTTATGAAAAAGGAATAGGACTTAGTGTATAAGTGCTTACATTTCATTTCTGAACTGAGTCTGGTGTTACATATTGAGGACACAATTTTCAACCTTCACTTAAACTCCCCCGGCATGATTATGGTGGAGATGAGTGTTTCCTAATAGAATTTTCCCCTTTATCCTTTCCTGTCCCTGTATCTGAGGCCTTCATTTTTTAAATTAATTGTTGGACGTTTTTGTTTCTCAAGCCAACTATTTTCTTGGGTAGTGATAAATTGATTCTTCTCATTTGTTAAAGCTACAGTGTCACTCTGTCATTACCGTTTCCCCTCAGCTGGGAGATGTCCTACTGATACAAAATAGGAAAGCTGTTAAGAGAGAAGGATTTTCATTAAAAATTCATAACTGAATTCTGACACTAATACCACACACTTTAAAATGATATCATAAAGTCATTCTCCTGACAAAGAAAATAACTGAACCTTGAAATCTAGATGTTGTTTTAGAAAATACTAAAGAGCCTTTAATAATAAATAGTTAGTAGAAGCCTAATGATAATGATAAGGTCAGATAAGAAATCTTCAGATTAATGATAGTGAGTTATTTATCTGCAGCATAAGAGAAAACAGAGAAGTCTTTTTGATGTTGTAAGAACAGTTTTATTAGTTTTTCAATATGTAAATTAGTATATGTATTATTTTCTGCTAATCACACTGTTCCTCGCATACCTGATAAAATTATGTACAAATGTCTATTCATCAGTCTCTCTAGAGAGCAATATGGCTTTTTGATGCTTTGCTGATTTTTCAAAAATTCCATGATACGTTGATTTTTCACAAATTAAAAAGTATCCAACTGGCTCTTTCCAATTGGTACATGTTAGCAAGGAAGCAACCCAAATGCCCGTCAACCCACGGGATTAACAAATCATGGTATATTCAACCACAAAAAATGAAGGCGACTTTACATCTTTTATGTTTATCTGCATGGACCTGAAACACATTATTCTTAGTAAAGTATCTCAAGAATGGAAAAAAGAAAACCTTCAATGTACTCAATACTAATATGAAACCAATATATAAACAATTACATGCTCATATGAACAAAAAAAAAAAACAACCAAAAATAGTGTAGCAAGGGGGAGGTTGGAGGGGGCAGGGGAGGAGACCGAGCACTTGGGGGATCTCACCTGAGGAGTACAACACTAGGGTACTCAGCACACCCCTTGGACGAAGGACTCTTCTACAACTTGAACTTTACCTTGGAAGTAAGAATATTGTAACCTAAAAATTTGTACCCTCTTATTAATTTGAAATAAAAACAATAAACATTAAAAAGGACTTTTTCTTTTAAAAAAAAAAAAAGTATTTTTAAATGTGAGGGAGATCACACTGGGCCAATGTTAAGTTTTGAGCCCTTCTGTCATTATGTTAAATCTATATATTCCAAGAATAGTACACTTCATTTCTTTTGTGGTAAGATTGCAATTTTAAACCATCCAAAGAATTCATAGAAAAATCATAAGTCAAAAAATTAATTGTGTTCCATCCCAGAAGACAGGTAATTTTTGAATATAAATTTATTGGGTGATGCCTGTGGCTCAAAGGAGTAGTGTGCCAGTCCCATATACCGGAGGTGGTAGGTTCAAACCCAGCCCCAGCCAAAACTGCAAAAAAAAAAAAAAAGAAATATAAATTTATCTAAGCATGGTGAGTGACATGGCCATCTGAAGGGCTAATTCCGAATCTTCTGAGGACATAATTATTTTCTCTTCATACAAATATTTGTATTGTTGAAAGGTCTTTCTCATACAGAACCTGTCTTTTTAGACCACACTTTTAAAAAACAAATGCTTTCACATCAACTGCATTTTGACTGAGTTATACTTGCATACAGTAATGTACACAAAATGTAAGGGTGGATCTCCACATTTACCCAGTGGTGTACCCCTAGAATATCCCCAAAGCGTAAACATTTGCCCACATGCTAACATGCTCCTGTTATGTCACTTAGTCAAAAATCTTCTTTCAAATGTAATCACTCTTTTGACCATCATCATGATGGATCCATTTTGCCTGCAACTGGATTTCACGTAATGGGATACGTGCCGTTAGACCTGGTGCCTTTCACTCGATGCTGCCTCACCTGGATTTCACATAATAGGGTGCATGCCATTAGATCTGGTGCCTTTCCCTGGACATTGCCTCATTGAGATACAACTACAATTATTGTATTCTTTCCTATATTCTCTTTGAAAGGGGGCACTTGACCAGCAGAAACCTCACAGACAATCAAGGCGTGTATGAAAGGTCTTTATTGGTGGAGGATGCTGCAGAGCAGCATTAAGGAGGAGGGAAAAGAGGGAGAGAGAGAGAAAGAGAGAGGAAAAGGGGGAGGAGAAAGGGAGAGAGAGGACAGAGAGAAGAGAGAGATAGATGTGGGGGAGAGAGGGGCAGAGAGAGAGAAGAGAGAGAGTAAAAGACAAGTGCACCTTATATAGGTTCCATTAGGGGAGGGGACGGGATGGTAGAGTAGCCAGTAAGGAGTTACTGTTCTGGTGCAAAGGGTTTTTGGGGGTGGCTGTAAGTTTGAAATTTTCAGTGGGTAATTGGGTTAGGGAGATGAAGTTTTGCAATTACTTAACACTTTAATGAAAAGACCATTTACCTGTTCTACTGTTAATGGAAATTTGGCTGTTTCCAGCTTTTCAATATCATAAATAATCCCACCATAAACATTTTTATAAGCCATCTATTTTAATTTGCTTGATCTTATGTTACACATATGTTCAATTATTTAGTTAACATACATCAGCTTCAGTAGATAATGACAAACATCTTCTCAAGGGGTGATACCAGTGTATCTTCTCTCTATTCAACGTACTTTCTATTGAGCATTTAACACAGTAGGTAGGAAGAATTCATTTTCACATTAAGTTACATTTTTGTCAGCTGTGCATAAAATAATCCATCAAAGTGATCTTCTTTTAAGATAGGGTGCCTTTTCCTCAACAAATAGTTGATTCACATATAAACACCAATTTTAGCATATAGGATGAAAAGTAGGAAATCCATAATTCAAAATAATTATCAAATCTATTAGAATAGTTTAAACAAATATGAGTGAAAGAAAAATATAATTTTAACAAGTGTCAGAAATGTTTTCAGTGGCAGTCTGGTCTTGCCATAAAATTATGTAAATAACTAATAACAATGGTCCAGTTTTTTATCATAGGGCCCACAATACTGAAAATATCTGCAACTACATAAAATAAGGGAGATTCAAATGTTTTGTCGCTAAATGAAATATAGAAAATACCAACTAAACATTTTGGCATTGCTGGTCAGGGCGAAAGACAGAATATAACAATTTAAATTCAATTAACACTGAAGCTCTACATTCTTTTAAGGGAGGAGCAATAACTTAAGTCATTCTACCATAAGCTATGCAAAAAGTTACTCTGATATATAACTAAATAATGTTTCTTTAACTTTTTATGAAGATTATTGCTTTAACAACAGCTTGCTACATCAAGAAAAGAGACCATGACTTTGTTGAGAATCTGGATCACAGAACACAACATGAGGCTTCTAAAGTAAAGGAAAAGAGCCAGCCTGCAATAATGTAAAACATGAATCAAATCCTATAGGTAACATATACTCGTGGTACTGACCTTAGGGTAGTCATTTATCTGACATTCCATTTCCTTTCCTGTACGATGTATATAGTATCTACCTAGAAACGTATCTGGGCCATTACACTAGGCGGTGATTCGAGAGAGACAGGTAGACTTTAGAGCACAATTCAGGGAATTTTTAATTACACATTAGTCACCTGAAAAACTTTTCAAAATTCTAATGATCATTGAGCTAGAATACTATTAAGCCATTAAAATAGATGAAGACTTTACATCTTTTATATTAACTCAGATTGAGCTGGAACACATTCTTCTTAGTAAAGCATCACAAGAATGGAGAAGCAGAAATCCAATGTACTCAAATCTGATATGAAGGCAATAGATGATCTAATATAAGGTGGGGAATAAGTGAGCAGGGAGAGCGGAGGAGGGAGGGAATGGGAAGCCACGATATATGGCCCACGTCTTGGGGGTGGGACACAGTTACAGGAGAGACTTTATTTAATAAACCAGTCAATGTAACCTAATTCTTTGTATTCTCAATGAATCTCAAATAATAAAAAAAAAAAAATTCCAATGATCATGCCCAATCCCAGGCCAATTAAATTAGCATCTCTACAGACAGAGCACAGGCACCAATATTTCTTAAAGACTCCAGGGAATTCTGAATTTGTAGCCAAATGGTAGGTAGATACTTAGAAAAGACCCATATACTAATGTATAGATATAAAAAACAAGTAGGTACCATTTAGAGGGATGCAGTGGTGGAGAAAAGCAATGGAAGCCCCGAGTGGAAACAGAAGGTAGTCCACGGAGGACACGATTCAGATCACGGACAAGAGGTCAGAATAGCTGGCAACACCTCCAGTGATAAATGTCTCCCGTCATAACTTCAACTCACTTTGGTGGGTCGTTACAGTGCCAGAAACATCTGATGTATCTTTATGTCCAATTTGCCTTATTCCTTTTCCTTTATAATTTGACTTTCCTATAATGAACACCTACAAAGGGAAGTCTGTCTACTTTAGGCTCTGGAGAATCTTTTATTAATACAGATGTACAAAAATATAAGTTAAAAGACTACTTAGATTTCATATATTCCACTATGCTAAAATTATTAGGCCAGATTCCCTTTGCAGAAAAGAACATCAGTCTTCCTTCCAAAACACTCTGAAGATAAATTGTCATCATTTAATCCTTTCCACTACAGCTCTCCCATTCTATGATGTGAAATATTTAAAATATAAATTTTCTAAACTGTTCCAAATAGGACATATAGCACATACATTTTTGCAGTCTTCAAGACAATAAATGTTAAAATTAAATTCTAATTTAGTAAATATATATGCTTGTTCAATTTTTTAAATTAATAAATCCCAGGATTCAAAGAAATCTCAATAAAATTATTATTCTAACTATTATTTTAAGTGGTTCACAGGACTTAATCTAAAATATAAATTGTATTCTTTTTATGATAATTGTAGAAACAGGGTAATAATGGGGACGTGTGATGTGATGTTACCAAAAGTTCATAATGCATGAATATTTTTGCGCTGAAATTTTTTTTTATTTAACTCTATTTTAACAGAATCTATGAGATTGATTGCAAAAATGAAATGTGATCTAATCCATTTCCAGTGAATGAGATGGACTAAGGCATCTAGTACCAATGATCCAATTGAAATGCTCACTATGTTTCTTAATGATTGTGATAATTGCTTGGACTCAACTCTGCACTTTGCTGCTGAGCTTATGTATAAATGATCTGAAATTTCATATGTGACCTACCTCAAAACTCACGTAATTATGAATGTTTTATAATCACATCAATTTAGACCTGGAGCAATCCAGAGAAACTGTGAAGCTCATTCAGTTCCTAATTCCTCAGATGAAGAAAGAGATTTAGATAACCTCAATTCTCAATCATCATCAATTAGTTGTAGAGCTGAGATTAGCATCCGGGTCTCATGATTACCAAGCCCAGAATTTACCATTTGTTTCTTTTCCATTATAACAGGATATCTTCTTTCATGCTAGTATTAACAACAAAGATAAAACACTTCCCTGGTTTCAGTTTATCTGTGAAATCAAACAGATACTCTGCTAATTAAAGGAATTTACTGTAATTAATACTTCTGAAAAAGATGCCTGCAAGTCATTTTCTTATAAATTGAATCTCTTTTTAAGTTCAGTATATAAAATGTACTGATTGAAAGAATTATTCTAAGGATGCTTAAAAAAAAATACCTTGCTATATAACATGTATTGCTTTAGAATGTGTGAACCGGGAGCACAGGCTGGTATCATTAAAAGCTTGTTCAAAAGGCTGAAAGTCAGGCCCCACCCCAAACATAACTAATCAGTATCTGCATTTTAACAAAAGCCCTGGGAACTTGTATATCTACTCACCTCTACTCAGCAGGGCCACCAGTCTGGCCCATCAAGAGAAAGGGACATTAAATGCAACCTGGCTACCAGCCTTCATTGATCAGATACTAAAGTGGAGACCTGTACATCTCACAGCTAATATGAGGGTGAATTAGAATGAAGCATTACAACCCTCTCTCTGCTACATCTGCAATACTGACTGCCTCTGAGCAGATTCATCCCTCTATATTGAAAGTAGAATCAGAGAGTGGCACCTGTAGGTCAAGCAGCTAAGGCGCCAGCCACATACACCAGAGCTGGCAGTTTCGAATCTGGCCCGGGCCTGCCAAACAATGACAACTACAGTCAAAAAATAGCCAGACGTTGTGGTGGGCGCCTGTAGTGCCAGCTACTCAGGAGGCTGAGGCTCTTAAGCCCAAGAGTTGAGGTTGCTGTGAGCTGAGATGCCACAGCACTCTACCCAGGGCGATAGCTTAAGGCTCTGTCGCCAAACAACAACAACAAAAAAGTAGAATCAGAGACAGTATTCTGCACCAGGGACCACTACAGTGACTGGTTCCAAGCCATCTCACACCACAAATTGAAGAAGAAAAAAATGAACTTCCACCATGGTTTCACAGGGATGCCAACAGCAAGACTAGCTAAAGCAGTTTGTATAGGCAACTGCACCAGTCCTCGTGAGTATGAGGTTTGCTGAAGGTTTTGGTAGAGAACCTTATTTACTTTGCTGAAAACTTTGGCTATGACTATTGAAAGCTATTAAAGGAATGTCTGGTCCTCGCTGCCTCTTGCTACTTGCCATGGCAGTGGAGGTCCATTTGCTGTCTATGAAAAATGTACCCTGTATCTTGCTCTTACTTTGTAAAACTACCTTTCTCTTCAAAAATTAAAAGAATAAAATAAAGGGGCGGCACCTGTGGCTCAGTCAGTGGGGCGCCAGCCCCATGTACTGAGGATGGCGGGTTCAAACCCAGCCCCAACAGAACTGCAACAAAAAAAATAGCTGGGCATTTGGCGGATGCCTGTGATCTCAGCTACTTGGGAGGCTGAGGCAAGAGAATCACCTAAGCCCAGGAGTTGGAGGTTGCTGTGCGCTGTGTGATGCCACAGCACCCTACCAAAGGCCATAAAATAAATAAATTAATTAAATTAAATAAGGAATTTCTGCAACTATTTCAGATATTTTTTTCTTTTAGCCCATTAAATATGGTGAATTGATTTTCAAATTTTGAAACAGAATATATGCATGAAATAAAATCATGTTTATGATGCATTATCTTTTTAGCCCGTGTTGTTTCCATTTGCTGAAATTTGTTCATAATTTTTGCTTTATTTTTATGACTGAGATTGGCCTGTATTTTTTTCTTCTTCCATTATCCTTGCTGTACTTGTAGATAAAAATAACAAAAGCGCCACAAAATTTATTAAAAAAGCATGGTCTATTTCTCTCAGTAGTTCCCTAACAACTGTACAATTCCTTGTAACTAATTTTTTTTTTCTTTTTTCTTCTTTTTTTTTTTAAATAGACAGAGTCTCACTTTGTCACCGTAGGTAGAGTGCCACGGCTTCACAGCTCACATCAACCTCCAGTTCCTGGGCTTAGGTGATTCTCTTGTCTCAGCCTCTCGAGTAACTGGGACTACAGGCACCCACCACACGCCTGGTTATTTTTTTGTTTCAGTTCAGCCGGAGCCTGGTTTGAGCCTGCCACTCTCGGTATATGGGGCCAGCGCCCTACTCATTGAGCCACAGGCGCCGCCCCTTTTAACTATTTTTAACAACTTAGACTAGTCAAATGTTTTATACCCCTGTCAATAGATTTTATCAACTGTATTTTTCTAGGAATTGTTCATTTTATATCTCTAATTATCTTTTAATTCTCTATGATATCTGTAATTATGTCCCTATCCCTTCCAATATTATTTATTTGGGCCTTATCTCTTATCCTGATGAATTTTCAAAATGGTTTAAACACTTTATATTAGGAATTTCAAAAATCAATTCTTGACTTTTTTGATCTATTATATTTTTAGTTTTTATTTTATTGATTTGTGTTATTTATATAATCTCCTTTCTTTGCTTAGATTTATTCTTTTTTAATGCCACTTCTTAAATAAAATGCTTACATATAACATATATTAATATATATAATATTCTTTTCTAATATTAACTCTAATGGCTATGCATTTCACTCTAATTATGGCTTTAATGCATGCCCCAAGGGAATATGTAATATTTTCATTATTATTCAGTTCAAAGCATAGTTTTAATTTCAACTACTAATTCTTCAAATCAGAGGTGTTTATAATTTTTAACTTTCAAACAAGGAATTTGATATTATTGATATTTAGCTAAATTTATGTTCTAAAAGCAAAATCTCATAATGTTGCTGTTTTGGAGGATCTGCTTTATAGCCCAGCACATACTTCTATATATACTTCTATACTACTATATATACTTCTTAAAAGAGTATATATTCTCAATTTATTGACAGTACTGTTTAACAGAAGTCCATTACTTCAAACTTACGGTGTTCATATTTCCTATTTCTATAGGAAATAGAACATATTTTTCCTTATTTTTTCTATCAATTAGCAAAATACAATGTAAATCTTTTTTGAAAGTTGATTTGTCAATTATCCTTATTTAATTTTGACTTTACGTTTTGAATTATTGAAAGTTGATACAGGATCAGAACATTTTATCAATATGTAATATTAGTCAATTTTCAGTAATACCTAAGTTTATTTTGTCTAATTAAAGACTGTTCCACTATGTCCACTATGTCATATTATTTTACTTTCAATGGTTTTGTGTTCATATTTTGGATGTATCACCTAAAAAATTTTGCTTTATTATTTCAGTTAACAATCTTTTTATTTGAGCTAGAAATTTCATTCATACTGATTGAAATTACCATTATATTTCCACTCAATTCTCCCTTCTTACCTCATGTGTTTAACTGTTCCTGCTTTTACCTAAAGGTACTTTTTAAATTTTATATGTTGATCAAGATTCCCTCTATTCTCACCTAATTAATTCTTTATTTGGAATACATATTTCTATTTCTTTCATTTTAGTTGACCGGAAATTAGAAAATCCCTATTTTCCTCCATGTCGTAGGATAATCAATCTCTTTGTCTTTTTCAAAATACAGGGAATATTACATTTTTACCTAAGATCATCCATACCTAGACTTAACTGCAAATGCTTTCAAGGGCTTTGCTTATAATATGATTTTTCTAACATAAATAGGATTAAAACTGTTTATTTTATGGTACACAAGCAACATTTGGCTAGAATTTCCTACATGTTTACCTTCTAATTCATTACTATTCCTTTTCTTTCTTTCTTTTTTTTTTTTTGAGACAGAGCCTCAAGCTGTCATGCTGGATGGAGTGCAGTGGCATCCCAGCTCACAGCAACCTCCAACTCCTAGGCTCAAGCAAGTCTCCCACGTCCACCTCCCAAGTAGCTGGGACTATCGGCGCCCGCCACAACGCCCGGCCAATTTTTTTTTTTTTTGGTTGCAGCCGTCATTGTTGTTTGGCGGACTCAGGCTAGATTCAAACTCGCCAGCTCAGGGTTCGTGGCTGGCGCCTTATCCCATTGAGCCACAGGCACCGAGCCACATCACTATTCCTTTATACAGACTTTCCTCTAATGTGATTATTGACTTTCTTCCAGAAAACATAATTCAGTTGTTTTCCTAGTATATATCTATTGATGCTGAATTATCTCAGTTTCTGTTATTTTGAAAATACCTTTAATTTGCCTCTATTTTTGAAGGATAAGTTTACCTATTATAATTCTATGATATAAGTACATTTACATGGAAAATATGATTTGGTGCCTTTTGTTTTCTATTCGCCTAAAAAGTTAGAGGTGCAGGATTCTAGGGACGTGGTGGAGTCAGAAGCATGAGGAAAACATATCCCAACAAACAAAATAATTGCACTGGCAGAATCTGTCTGATGTAATTATTTTGCAGCTATAGAATCTACAGGTGGTTTCCAAATTCTGAGAAAGCTTGGATGGTAAATTTTAGCTCTTAGCTCAACAGCAGCTACTCAAGGTCAACCCTCAGTCCTATGGCAGGCAACTGTGCAGGCACAGGGAGCAGCCTGACTCAGCTTGTGACAGCCAGCATGCCCAAAAAGTATTCTGTCCTCTAAATATCAGTGGTGTGTGCCCTGGGAAGTGTTCGTGCTTCTGATCACAGAGAGGCAGAAACAGTCAGGCAGCCATTTTCATTGCACCCCTCCTCACTGTTGTGCCCCCTCAAGCTAAACTGGCTTTCAGAATAGACCAAACAATCGCTCTACTTTACTCTTCCGCCTCATTTTTCTATTCTTTCCATGATAGGATCATGATACAAAAGACAAGGACATTCGAACTCCATTTCATGTATGGGGAACATGTAGAATTGCTTATTGGCCTTTTGGCTAAGATCACATGTACAGGGAAAATTAGAAAGTGATGAGGCATGTAAAGGGAAAAATACAGCCTCAGAAAGGACCTGAGGAGACCTTCAGTTTATACCTTAGGCTGATTCTAAGACGGAAAGACTGATAAGAAAATAATAAATAAAACATCCTGGGGAAGAGGAGAATCCGATTTCTAGATTTACTACATAAATAAATTCACATATCCAGTTTTCTCCAAAACTCAAAATGTATTCAAAGAAACAGAAATTATAACCCATTCAAAAGAAAGAAAATAAAGCAACAGAAATCACTCAAGAAAAGACTTGAGGGGAGGAGCCAAGATGGTGGCCGAGTAACAGCTTCCTTGCAACTGGTCTCGGTGAGACTGGGGAGAGAAGACTTCAGGCATCTCTGGCTGGCGAGATCTGCCCAGAAACATCCTCTTTGGGGACACAGGGAGACAGCGTGAGACTTCTGGACCCCCTGAGGAAGGCAAAAGCAGTGGAGATCTGGCAAGTGGTTGCGTGTTCGGTCTAATCCTGCCGGCAGCTGTGACTACAGCAGCAGTGAGATTGCAAACTGGAAAGGCCTTACCTGTGAGCTGTTTGGGTTTCTTTTGGACTTGGCACTCGGTTGAACTGCCTTGAAAGAACTGGGGCAAGAGTGCGAAGGTATTTGAGTGTTGTCTGGGGCTCGAGACTGAGCCACCGAGCCAGAAAGAGCTACCAGTGTTTGGTTGTGGGCTGTATGGAGCCATTGTAGGAGAACTGCCCCCACAAGCTCCACCCTCAGGGTCGCAGAACAACCATCAGGCGGGAGCGAGTAATCTAGTGACTGAGCAGCCTAAAGGCGGGGACTCAGACGCCTTGCAGCCTTAGCCCTCGGGGCATTGGGTGAGCCCAGTTTCAGCACAATGGGTAAGTGAATAGCCACTTAAGGAGTGATCCCAGCCACAAGCGCATTCCTGGGAAAGCTTCTGCTTAGCCCAAGTTTGCGATTTAAAGTGCCTTCTAAACAGGCTGAGGAGGATTTAAGCTCGCCACCCTGCAGGGTTTGAGAAATCATTAGAGGCCTCCGGTCTCCA
>CAUYON010027810.1:0-59563 GCA_963573935.1 Arctocebus calabarensis
CTGGGGTTCTGAAACTGTCTGCTATCTGAATTTCAGAATCTCTTGGCATGTCTGGAAAGTTCTCTTTCATAATCTCATAAAGAAGAGACTCTGTGCCTTATGACATCACTTCTTCGTTTTCAGGTATCCCTATAAAGCGAATGTTGGTTTCCTTTGAGTTATCCCAGAGCTGTCTGAAAGAATGATCCGTTTTTGCCTTCCATTTCTCTTCCTCTTTGGAAGTTTGGGAATGTTCGAAAGCTCTGTCTTCCATGTCAGAAATCCTTTCTTCTGCTTGCTCCATTCTGCTACTGAGGGATTCTACTGTATTTCTCAGATCTTTGAGGGTTGCAACTTCTAGTCTCAATGTGCCAAAATCTTTGGTCATTTTGTCTTTGAATTCGTTGAATTATTGAGACATCTTTGGGTCATCTTTTGGATTACTGCTTGAAATTCTAATTCCATCTTTTCCCCCATTCTGCTGATCTTATTTGCTATCCAGACTCTGAATTCGATTTCTGACATCTCAGCCATTTACTTATGCAAGGGATCTTGTGTTGTATCTACCTTGTCATTCCTTGGGGGAGTTGATCTACTCTGATTATTCATACTGCCAGTTTTTTTCTGTTGATTCCGCCTCATGATTATTTTTCACTGTTGCCTATGACCATCCTCCGAGTTTTGGAGGTTTCTCTCCCAGATCAGACCTCAGCAGGATCACTCTGTTGTTGCTGGATTTTTGTAGGGAGTGACCCTGTGTAGCTCCTCTGGGACTGCCCCACCCAGGGAGTTCTGGCTGCAGGAGCAGTTCTGGAGTGTGGCGAGCTCAGATCAAGAAGTTGGGCTTGGGATGGGGCACCCAGTGGCCTTTGCAAAGGGAGCCTATGCCTCCAGCAGTCTCTGGGTGGGAGGAGAGCTCTGGAGAGAGGGCCACAGGCCTCGGGCACAGTTAGGGGCTGGGCGGGAGTCCCATTTGACTTCCTGGCTGCTGCTCACAGGGGGCCCAGGCCCAGTGGGGTGCCATGCAGGGCTGCAGAAGTCCTGGTGGAGTTCCTGCCTGCTGCTGGTGGCCAGCGAGAGTCCCAGCGGAGTTGAGTTCCTGGCCGCTGCAGGTGGCAGGCCTGGGGCACGGATTGGAGCTGGGCATGGGTCTAGCAGGTAGCTGGCCGAGGCTGGGCAGGGCACAGATCGGTACCATGGGAAGACCCAGCGGACTTCCTGGCCACTGCTGGTGGCAGGCTAAGCACCGGCGGGGTGCACGGGAGTCCCAGTGGGGATCCTGGCCATTGTGAGCGGCAGGTTGAGGCCCAGTGTGGCATGGATCAGAACCGCACAGGGTTCCTAGCAATGTTTCTGGCCTGGAGGCTGTTGGGGGCTTGGTGGGGCCCTGGAGTCTCTTACCTGGTAGGCTGCCTGATCCGGCAGATAGGAAGGGTAGGTGCTGCTCAAGACCTCCTCCCTCAGTTTCAGCAGAGATCAGGCTTCTGGTGCATCAGGTAAGGGGGAAAGGGAGTCCTGGAAGTTCAGAATGGTGGAAAACTTTAGTTCAGTTTTTCTGCCTAAAGCTTGGTTTCTGGAAGTCGCAGCTTGCCTCAGGGGTGACATGCAGTTATCACTTCTCTCTCTCTGCTGGGCTCCCAGTCTTCAGCTCAATTGGGCAGTTTCTGGAGGTTATCTTTCCTTTTGGACAGGAGCCTCTGTCTGAAGCTGCTTCCAGTCGGTCATCTTGCCCCTCCCACTCTGAACATATATTCTTCATGTATTTATGCCTTCTGTTTCTGTTATACAGGATTCTAGAAATGATATCCCTAATGCCATTCAATTTGGAAAGGGAGGCTACTGTGTTGGAATTTTAGTGCATGTATAGATTATCAGAAAAGAGGACAGTTAGGGGGGTGTTAAGAGAATCAGGGTGACAATTGTTCAAGGCCTAGACTCAGCCATTGCAAGGAGTGTGGTGAGGAGAAGAAATAGCAAACACTTAGTTAGAAGGCCAGACCATAGCCCCCCATGGTGAGCAGGAAGTAGAGAGTTAGCAAGGAGTTCAAGGTTTCTCCTGGTTATATGGTCTTGCGACAGCCTAGGTAGAATGCAAGGAGAACAATTAAAAAACAATTGTAATAATTTAGGGAAGAAATGGTAGGAGCTCAGGTTTTTAATTGTTCATTCACTGATGCATTCATGCACCTAATACTGAGCATCTGTTACATCAGCCACTCTGTGGTTATCATTGGTGCATTTCTTTCTTTCTTTTTTTTTTTTTTTTGCCAAAAATATTGAGATATAAATTTGATGCAATATGGATTCTATGTAACATAGTCATTAATGAACTTCATTGCTATTGTTTTGTGAATGGCACAAAGCTTAATAAAAGCTGCAGAGAATGATGGTGCATGGGTTTCAGATACTTGAATAATTTGAACACACTTTAGAGTGAAAGTGGGAGAAGGGAGAGGGAAAAGAACTATGAAAATAAGCAAGATCTCTTCCATGTCTGGGTTTGAAGACAGGCTCCGTCCCTTACTCTGATTTTGGACAAATGCTCTTAGCAAATGTGAGCAGGCAATCATTCCCCATCTCCCCCTAGACAGGCTTCTCTCCCGCACAGTGCCAGGTATCACTCGTGTGGGCATAAAGTGTGACAAGAAAGCGAAAAGCCAGTAAGCAGTTCACTTTATTATTTTTACTCGTGTTCTGTCCCCTTCACATTGGCCTCTTCACATGGACCCCCTACCCTAGGAGCCTGAATACAGCTTTCTGTCATCTGAAGCCCAGATGCATATACATTGCAATGTGGATGATAAGGGGAGTTTTATTTTTATAGGGTTTTATGCACCCTTTAATAGAAATTTGCATGCTTTTATGAATTTTATTTCACAACTTGTTTGAATTTATATTGGAATCTGCTTTCTGATTAAGTTTATTTGACTCGGCAGGGAAGTCCCATTCTGCATTCATTTGTACCTAATATATGTAAGGAATGTGATCTCACACACTCTTTACAAAAATTTTTCTTTCACGGTTTCTAAAGCCCATACAGAGGTCACATTTTTTTTCTTTCTACAGACTTAAATCTCTTCAGTCTCCTTCTAATTCATATAAAAGTCAAATTACATTCTCCATATTAATGGCCAACAAATGCATGAAGGATGTTCAACATCACTAATCATTAGGGAAATTCACACCAAAACTACAGTGAGACACTACTGACTACATTAGGACGGCAGTTATGTAAAAGGCAAAAAATACCAAGTGTTGGTGAGGATGTGGAGAAACCAGAACCCCCATGCATTGCTTGTGGGAATATAAAATTCAGGGAATGGAAAATACATCCTGACAACCTAAACTTAGAATTACCATGGGATTCAGGAATGCTACTTCTAAGTAGAATTTCTTTTTTTTTTTAGTAGAATTTTTCTATCCCAAACAATTGAAAGCTGAGAGTTGAGCAGATATTTGTAGACCAATATTCGTAACAACATTATTCACAGTATTCAAAAGGCAGAAACAACCCGACCCAAGTGTCCACCAATGGATGAATGGGTAAACAAAATGTGATCTCCATATAGAACAGAATGTTCTTCAGTTCTAAGAAGGAGTGAAATGCTGATATACACTGCAACACAGGGGAGCCCTGACAACATAGTGCTACGTGAGAGGAGCCAAACCCAAGAGGACAAACACCGTTTGAGTCCACTCAGATCATGGTCCCAGCCGGGTCAAATTCATAGGGGTAGACAGTAGAATGGTGGTTGTCAGGTGAGGGGAAGATAGGGAGTTATTGTATAAATGATGCAGAATTTCAGGTTAGGAAAAAGTAAAAGTTCTGGGGATGGAAGGTGATGATGGTTGTACAACAATGTAAATGTACTTAATGGTACTAAAGGCACGCTTAAAAATGGTTACAGTGTCAAATTCTAAGTTACATATATTTTAACACAATTTAAATAATTAAGACAAGTCAAGTTACAGTAGAGCTGCCCAGGCTGAGTGCACTTTCCCCCTACTGGAGTCTTTCCCTCGTGCTGAGGGATCGCTCTCTTTTCTCTGTCTCTCATCTCAGCTTCCTGTCCCTTCCCTAGTGCCTTTGCACTCTCTTTTCCTCTTCCTCATTTACAAAGATAACTTTTTTCTAAGGATAGGCTCTGATACAATCAAGAATCCTCTGGTATTTGAGCCAAGATGATAGCTTTCTTTGATGTGTTTTCATTTCAAGGTTTATCTCTACTTGAAAAATACAAGGCTGCATTTCCTAGTGATGGTGGCCTTCTGGGCCTTCTGGGCCCACTCAGGTCTCTCTGCTACGGGGCCTGTTCCTCTGCAGAGGGCGGATGTACTGGTGGATTCAGTCAAGAAAAGGAAAATCACTGCAGGTATTTCAAGCAAGGGAGATTTAATATAGGAATGACACTCAAAGTTGTAAGGAAGGTAACAAAAGTGGGAATCGAGGAGAGTTTTACCCCGAGATTGGGCACCGCACTCTGTCCCTCTGAAAATGAATTCCCTACCTGCCTCCTGCTCTCCGGTGAGTGCCCTCCCTGGGGAGAATTGGAACTGGAACCCTCCGGACGAATCTGAGAAACGTAATGTGTAGGTTTGTAGCTCTTGTAACCTGGGGAGAAACAGAGAAGCAGGTGTTTGTGCGCGGCAGTTTCCTGCACAAACCCAGTGCTGTGGGCCAGGCAGTAGAAACAGCACTTTTCCATAGACAGCTTGACCCTTGCGTGGTGAGTCAGCCTCTCCGCCTCAGGCTCCAGAAGGATCACAGCTCCCAAGTTGGACAGGCCTGTCCTACCAGCCCTGTGATCTTGGCAATGTTAGCAGTGGCCATTTCCCAAATGCCAAGTGCTCCGTGAAGTGCTTTAAACATTACACCAACAAACTGGTGAGGCAGGTTTTATAATTTCGCAGACAAGGAAACCGGAGTCAGGAAGAGTGGGTCACACAGCCACGGGGCAGTGGGGCTGGGATTAGATTCCAGGTCTGACCAAGCCCTGTCACATTTAGCTTTCTGATCTGCAGTTTCCGACACACACGGCTGTTGGGGGTTAGGGCATCCTAGGTGCACACCTACAGTTCACGTCTGTATTTCCTTATCTGCAGGGGCACTGCACTCACCTCTCTCCACCGTGTTCCAGAGCAGGCACTGTGGTCTCCCTTCCCTCTGAAAGTCCGCATGGAGCGGGTGCCAACCCACACCCTCCTTCCTGGTTCTAATGAATGGATCCGCTCCTGCCTAAGGAGCTGGGACGCTCAGAGTTGCTTCTGCCACTGGCAACTTCCTCCCATGACCACCTGTGCTAGTTTCCGGTGGCTGCTATAACAAATTACCATAAGCTTAGTGGCTTGAAACAACAGAAATCTATGGTCTGCCCATTTTGGAGGCTAGAAGTCTGAAATCTGCAGGGCCACATTCCCTGCAGAGGCTCCAGGAGACAATTCTTCCTTTCCCTTTCAGCCTCGGGCAGCTCCAGGACTTTCCTGCAGGCTCTGCCTCCACTTTCACATCACCTTCTCCTTCTCCAGGTGCCTCTCTAATCTCCTTCTGCCTCGCTCTTTAAAGGCCACTTGTGATGGCATTTAGGACTCGCCTGGATAATCTGGGGTGAGATCCTCTTCTCAAGATCCTTAACTTAATAACACCTGCAAAGACCTTTTCTCCATATATCATTAACAGGTTTCAAGGATTAGGAGGTGGCCTTCAGGGATACCATTCAGCCCACCCATGCCATCCTTGGGAACTGGAAGAAAAGACAGGCTTTCTGTCCTCTTTGGATCACATCTTCAGGTTGGGGCCTTTCTCCTCCATTCTGTCCCATTCCAGTATCTTCCTGGTCATGCCATGGAAACTATCAACGATCTTCAGGGACACTAAAAAAGGTGGATATTGGTCAATATATTCTTTGGTGGACAATGTTAATCCACCCAGTCTATTATTATTTCCAGGGCAAGCCTGAACCTCCAGGCTCAGAAATTCCTACATGGTCCTCAATTCAAACAAATAACATAAGTTATTCTTTCTCCTTTCTAGCACTCTGCCTTGGACAGAAATGCAAGAGAAGCCTCCTTATTTAATTTATCCCCCCCAACCCCGGATTCTGGTTTCTTGATTCTTCTGTTTATTTCACTGGAAACTCCTTCAGCTTCCTCCCGTCAGTTTCTGACTTGAGTCACATGGGTCCCTTGCACGGATCCCCACTGTTTCCTCCCTCCCAGCTCTCCAGCTTGGAAAGCATTCACATCTTCACTTCTTGCTCTCTTCCCAGGCTTAATGGAAGCCTAAAACACCAGCTCTGGACAACTCAGTGACAAATCTCCTGGCCCAGGAGGAAAGGGGGTGGTTGCTGTAGATTGTCTTACAGGATTTGGGAGAAGGGGTTTCCACTCTCCCAGTCCTCAGTGGCAAAATGACCGACAGGCTCAGCTCTCTGCCGCCTCTGCCCAGAGCCACCGGCCAGAATCAGGAGGTCGCCACTCCCTACCAGGGGCCCTCCGAGCTTCCTTCACTGCTTGGCAGATGTCCTAGTTCACTTATCCTGAGGCCTGGACTTTTGATTCTTACCCATCCACACACTTGATATAGATAGAGCTTCCCTAAACACCAATGAATCTGAATCGCTTCCATTAATTCAGCACTTTCAATTTTGCAGAACTTTTCACATAGGTTTTTATTTGTTCCTGAAAATAAACCGGTGAAGCGGTTGGCTGGCTCTTACTAACCTCATTTCACAGATTAAGAAACTGTGGTGATGTGATTTGTACCAAGTTACCAGCCTGCATGTGGCAGAGCTGGGCCCCAGGCGGGGACTCTGGTTGTAAATGCAGCTTGCTTTCTGCTCCTGGCCTTGCCCTCTTGTTTTTCCCAACTCTTTTTTCCCTTCCTGTCTTTCCTTTTTCCCCTTTTCATATCTCTTTGTCCCTCTGACTGAGTTTCCTGCTGTGTCTCTCCTTCTCTCTACTATTTCTTTCTGCCGCGTGTATTATCCTAGACCTGAGATCCCATCCTGGCCTCCTTACTTACCATCTATGCGACCTTGGACACATTTCTTAACCCTGCTGAGCTTTAGTCTGCCTATCTGAAAACAGGAATAATACCAACTTCATCACAGGGACTATGCTGGAGGCTTAATAAGATTATATTTATACATAGAGAGAGAGATGGAGGGAGAGAAGAAGGGAGAAGGGGAGTGTCGTAAGAGTCTCTGGCTCTTGATTGCCAGCCAGCAGAAATTTCCTCCCTCCACTTTAACAGCATGGACTCATGGCTACAACTGTACACTTTGTCCCTCGTTCACCTGTGTCATCCTTATCATCGAACTGCTGGATTTGATTTATCGGGAGATACCTGCTTTCTGTGCCTCCCTGACTGAGCCGTGGCCGAGCGAGAGCCGCCTGATGGATGTGGTCGGAGTGATTAATAGCAGCCTGTCTCCAGAGCCCCGAGAGTGTGAGTGAGATGCAGTGCCCTGACTCCACTTCTAATTCTGTACTGTCATCGGCGACTGTTTGGCCGACCTGAGGCCCAACACCCACAGCAGTGTCTGGCTGCAAGCCCTAGTTTTCCTGGGTCACCAAGACAGATTCTCTGAGAGGGAAAGAAAATGATCCCAGGCCGTGGCAGTTACCCAGAAGGCGGTGTGAGCGCAGGGGGTCTGTGCAGCTGCACTTTGTGCCTGGTGGATTTCATCGCTGGACAAAGTGTGAGGCAGAGAAGCCGCAGCAAAGGCGTGTTGCTGCATGCTCCACCCCTATCCCCGCAGTGCCAGTACCCGGTGCTTCCCAGGGAGAAATTCATCAGTCGGAATCATGCCCCGGAATGTGAGCGCTGGGCCCAGGGAAGAGATGTGTCTGTTTTCAGGCACTGTAGTTACTGAGCTTCACCCATCTTCTGCGAATGAAGTAGCATTATTTTGCAAAAAGCCAGGTACTTGCCTACTTCTGTTCTGCAGATACTGAAATGCCTTAGCATAAGGAGGATATAAACAGAAAGAAACTCTGGATGGATCATTGGGACTTACTAAAGTTAGGATTTTCTTCCCCCACCTACATGTCTTGAACATTGTTGTCAGAGCATTTTCTGATTCCGTTTAAGGGAAAAAGCAGTGGTGAATAGTTCTTAGTCTTTCCCAAGCCAGTTGTCTAAGTGATCAAGAGTGCTTCTGGGACTGCCATCTGTTGGGGACAGGGAGGTCGAGGGCCTGGAGCACCAGGCCAGCAGCCCTGATCTCAGCCTCGCAGTGGACTTGGAGAAAACACCACAGTTCCTGTTAAAATTATACAGTTGGATGGTGTTTCTCTTGGCTGCATCTATCAAAGCTGCTGCCCAGAGCCAACTTTTGGTAAAACTGAGAAGCATGAAGTTTTATTATTTTTTTCTTTCTAACATCCCAGCATCCTCCTTCATCACTTTTTCTCTTGATGCCTCTTCAAGTTCCCCAAGACATCTTTCTTCCTTTACCTCATCCACATGTGAATGCTGGAAGATTGGAAACATATTTTCTATACCTGTAAGCGGATGAGAAACTGTGGAACAGTGCTTCACAGCTGGACTGCATACGTGAATCTCCTACATTGCTAAAAGGCAGATTCAGATCCAGCAGGTCATCAGTGGGGCCCGGGACTCTGAATGACTAACAAGCCTTCCAGAAGATGCTGATGTTGCTGGTCTTTGGACCACCCACTGTGCAGCAAAGCCTTCAACAGTCCTGAGAGGAGAAATGGGAATGGGGAGAGGGATCCCTCTGTGGTTTAGGAATGTGTGTGTGGAAGGGCCTTATTTCCTAGTGACTAGTTACAACCTTGCACTCTTCAGATCATGCAATGAGATTGGTTTGCTTGACCCAAATTTTAAATTAATCACTCAGATTTCAATTCTTGTTGCCTGACGCTCAGCCATAGTAAATTCGGTTTTTATTTTTTAGAAATACATCTTGCAAAATACTATGATTTCTAGTATTGGCAAAGCGCTATGAGATTTAAATTCAGTTTCTTAAAATTTTTGTATTTCTACTCTGTATTTGGGTGCAGAAGTGAATAGAGGGGTCCGTAGCAAGAAGCCGGGGGAGATGCTTGAGTCTTATCCTCCGCTGTGCATATCATTGGCTGCTGGAAGAAATAGTTTGTCTGAGAAACTGAAGTGCCTGGGCACAGAATTCATTTAGCAGCCGGAAGAAATCCAGCTCACAAGCCCAGCCTAGGACCAAAGCCCTAGTCCAGAGTGACCCAGGCTGGTCCACACCCCTACCTCCCACTGATTCAACGATGCCTTCCAGAGAAGGCTGTGAGCAGATACCAAACAAGCTACATTTCTGTGACTCATTCTTGCTCTGGTAACTTTTTAACAGAATGGAATGCATGAGAGGGGTCAGTCAGCCTCAGGGTCTCCCCACCCTAGGGCCCTCACAGAGGTACTGGCCAGGGTGCAGATGTGTCCAGCAACCCAGACACAGTGCCTGTCAGGTCTAGGAGCATGAACTTCACCTTGCATGGAGGGAGGGTGACAAGGGCAGGGAGCTTTGGGAATAGGCTGGAGGCAGCACATTGGTGCTCTGCAGGAAGCTGACCAATTTCATCCATGATCACAGGTGATCAGTTCTCCAGAGCTTTCTACAAAGATTTGGGGAGCTATGGCAGAGAAGGGGGATTTTGCTGGGGCTGAGGCTCTGCACTTGCCCATAGGAATGAAAGCCTATGTCTGTGAACCCAGTCTATTCAAAACCCACATGTGTGGGTTACCCATTCTGTAACCCATGAGATGGATCAGTGGATTGGCATGGACACGCCCTTCAGTCAAAGTAGCTCTGTTCTTTCTCGTGGAGCTTCTGTGTCTTATCCACTTGAGGAAAGCATCTCTAGACTACACACCCTGAGTAGGTGCTTTTGAAGAACTTGGCCAGCACCAGGACTCTATGACTTGCTTTTGCTGTGAGTAAGGAAGCAGTGTGCTTCTCAGGGCCAGAGGCAAGCCAGGAGAGGTTACAGTTAAAGAGAGGATTCTTAGGAACTATGTTCAAAGAGGTTTCCAAAGTCTGAGCCCTTCATAGTGCAACAGCTCTATGTGCTGATGAAGTCCAGCTTTCAGTAGACATGAAGCCATTCAGGACTGTCTTAGCACCATTTAGACAGGTGGTAGAATCTCTGGAAAAAAAATGGTGGTGGGCAAGGCTCCAGACCTCGCAGGCTGTTTTAAACCGGCAATTCAAAAGCTATTGCTCATGCTCCTAGCCTTGCAGTGTTCAAATTCAAGCCCCAATACCAGCTGGCCTCAGCAGCTCTGAATGTCCCCAGGGAGGGAGGCCATTTCTAAATTAACCAAGACCCAGATCAGAGACCTCATGCTACGATGTTTGAAATGTTCCAAGTAATGGGATTTTGAATAAATTAGTTATTCATCATGAAAAAGGTATTATAGATAAATACCATATCTCATTGCTATTCTAAGCTGTCCACCAGTCATTTCTTTTAAGGAAAGAAATAGAGGAATTAATGTGGTTCTGAACAGTGATCTGCTTAATGATTTCAAGGTTTTTATCTGGAGAGGATTTCAATAAACTGCTTTAAAAGAAGTGGAATGCAAAAAAAAAAATTGTGTGAAGGGCTTGTATAATTGCTGAAAGGTTGGTTCTCCAGGGCTAGAAATCAACGAAAAAGGTGAATGTTATGGAAAGATTTTTAAGTACTTATTCAGGAGAAACTAAATAGAAAATCAATCAGGAAAATAAAAAATTCATAAATCCAATTGCTTCTAATTGGCTCAGAACATAGTACAGAATTCAGAATGTTTGTCTGTGAACAGCTCAGTCTCTTGAAATTATGACTCTTATCACAGAAGAGAGCATGTGGGTTACATTTTTTTATTCTGTCAAAGAAAACTCATCAAGGCCAAAGCAATCCTGCAAATGGCTCAAGCTGAAAAACTCTTCATCTTGGCTATTTATGGAGAAATTCCTACTAAAGATTTACTTAGGCCAGGGGAAGACATATTTTTATTTCAGATCTGTAAACATTTATTAAGCCCTTACTAGATACACAGTACTAGCCTAGCCCCTGTGGGAGATACACAGTTAACAAGCTACTATTCCTGAGAGGTCACAATTTAGAAGGGGAAATGGATGAAGGTCTAATTTAACTTTAGGACAGAGACTCGTGTAATAAGCTGTTAATAATAGAGATATCACGAGCAGGCCCAAAAGTAGAGAGGGAACACAGATAATTTGTGATGTAGGGAATCTGAAATATTTGCTTAGAGAAGGTGAAATCTATTTCAAGGGGTAAGAAAGAATTCCACTTTGGACAAATGTTCATTGGAAATACAAGCTAGGCTCGGGGAATGTGGAATGTTTTATAATAATTTAGAGAAGTGGGGACAAGGTGAAATCCCGAAGAGCATGACATTTATACTTAGTACCATCATCTCTTCATCACCTACCTCTGCGGGTCATTCCTTATTTGTGTGCTACCCTCATTTTTCTTGTTAGGATGAAAATATTCCAGTAAATATATATCCCCTTAAATACATACTATTACTGCTTTAATAGATTACTCTTCCCAAGGAGCATTTGCTTCTTACACATTTAATTCTTTTTAGTGCATATAGAAGAACTCGAGAGATGGAAGTAATCATAATTCAAACAGCACGGGCAACTTTAAGAAGCTGCTGGTCCCCTCTTTCCTTTATAATGAGCATTTGTAACATTCCAAAGCTTACTCAATATTTGTTTTAATAACAGACCCTGGGAGAGAGAGAAGGAGGAAGGGAGGGAGGGAGTCATAATTTCAAGAGACCGAGCTGTTCACAGACAAACATTTTGAATTCTATTAAAGTTCATTCCATTATAAACAAATAAACCGTCCGGAGGACCGAAGGATGGTGTGTTCAGACTGATGTGGCAACCGCTGATGAATTAGAAGTAGTGCCCATTAATAAGCTGTGATCTTTCTGAAAGAATAAAAAAAGGCAGCACCAGGGCCCACTCATTCTTATAGATGTCAGCTTTCTTTTCAGCGCTGTTCTTGCTAACGTTTAAATGCCAACATCATGACCCTGGGGCCCCAGGAATCCACACAATACATCCCCATGAACTGACACTCTTCCGCGGCTCATAATATCTTTCACCTGCTTTGCAAACCAGCCCTCTTTTACTAAGGAGCGTGGAGGAATATTTTAAAAGTCTTTCAAGAAAATATAGTAAAGGATTCCATCAGAAAATTTCTTGCTTTCCTTTGCAATTCAAAACACTTGACGGGATCTGGGAATGGAGAATTTGGATTGCTCTTTTCATTCTTCACTTCAGATCAGAGTGAATGAGGTTAGAGAGAGGTGAGGGTGCAGTGATGGGAGCTTAGTGTTGGGATTCAGCATTCAGTTCAGTGCAAGGAACATTTATTACATGCTTTTTGGGTTGCGTGGTTCAAAATAATCCCAAGTGTCAGACACCGTGTTAACAATAAAAATGTTTTATGCAATTATGGTGCAGGTAATTGATTATCTCATTTAATCCTACCAGCTCTATCGTTGGTATTATACTACTATTATCACAATTTCCAGATGAGGGACCAGGTACAGAAATTAATTTGAGACATGCAAAAATAAAAATGAGAACAAAACAACCCCCTAAAACCAACCAACCAACTAACCCAAAAATACCATGCGCAGGGACTCAATCATTAAGTGGTTAAGCCAAGAATCCCACATGGGCCTGACTCTTCAGCCTGTGCTCTCAGCCCCTGCTGGGAGTGGCAGGGCAGGGAAAGAATGGGGCAGATGCAATCCTCATTCCTGAGAAGGTTACAGACCTCCAAGGAGATGTCTCATAGTGAGAACTTGGACTCTGTTGTATTTCCTTCCAGTTTCTTTTTTTTTTTAGAAACAGGCTCTTGCTCTGTCACCCAGACTGGAGTACAGTGGCGTGATCATAGCTCACTGTGTGGTGAAGTGCTGAGCTCTACTGACCTTCCTGCCTCAGCTTCTTGAGTAGCTGGGACTATGGGAGCACTGTCATGCCCAGGTAATTAAAAAAATCTTGCTATGTTACCTAAGCTGACCGTAAACTCTTAGCCTTAAACCATCTTCCTGCCTGGAAGTGCTGGAATTACAAGCAAGAGCTACTGTGCCTAGTCTTATATTTTTTATACCTTTTCTGAAAACTTCGAGGTTTTCTTTTGGAGTTAGCAGGAAATCCATTTTGCCTCATACCTGCCATTCCTATGAGACAACCCCGCCTTTCTATCTAACCCTGCCACTGTGGCCACAGCTGATAGGACCACAAATATAGGGAGATGAAAGCACTCTCTAGGCGGAGAAAATAACAGCCTTTGAGAAGACCTGCATTAGGTAACATTTTATAGGAACTGGGAAAAGGGTGAAAGGAAAGATGGAGAAGGGAGAAGAGATGAGTGAAGCCAGACTAGCCCTGCAGTTAGATGGTTCAGCACTCTTTAAAATTTTGTTCTTTAAATATTTGTTCAACATTTGTTAAATGAGAAGCTGAGCGCTGCCCAGGAAAAGGGCAGAAAACAGGCTGTGCTCATTTGTTCTGCTGTTCCGATTTAGCTCTGACCTCAAACATCACAGACAACTCAGCAGAGCAGAAGGTCTATGGGAAACAGGACCTACTCATCGCCCCACCAACCCCCTCACATTGCGTTCCAGCCACTATCTCTTGTCCCTCCACCATGCCCCTTGGGGTCTGATCCCTCCACTCACACCCAAGTGTCTTAAACTTTTCAAAACAGGCGGTAATCTCTGCAAGGAGATACAGAAGGTGTCCAGTGGAATTGCTCTAAGCCTGTCCTTGACCTATCTCCCATGTTTTGACAGATGAGTTTCAGAGGGCAACTTCATGGTCCATAGGGCATTGACTTACACGGGCTTTAGGGCCATTGGAGGTTTAAATGGAAGTGATGTGGCTTGTGTCAGAGACTGCCCTGGAGGCAGTGGACAGTATTCTGCACTGGTAGGTCTGAAGGGCTGAGAGTGAGAGGGGTGAGGAGAGCAATACTTCCCAATCTGGAGTCTGTGCAAGCACTTAGCTCTGTTTGTTTGTTTTTCTAAAATAGTAATCATCGCGGTCACTGTCATTGTCATACTTTGCAGGGCTTAGCCCAAAATTTAAAATGCAGAGCCCCTTAAAAATTTTAAAGCAATGACAAGTGGGAGGTCTCTCTTCACAAAGAGCCCTGTGTGAAAAGCACAGATCACATGCCCAGGAAGCCAGTCCTGCTCTGAGTCATACCTTCCCCATGCTAGAACTTTCTGTTGGTAACTCAGCTGTGTTTTTACTTCTTGTTTCATTCTTCATTGACTTTACTCTGCTTTCTTCTGTGATAGTTTCTGCTTTTTGCCTTCACGTCATTTGGCCTCTGTCCTTGCCACTGACTGATGATTGCCTCTGAATATCTCATTTTCAGACCCTGCATAGGGAGAGGGTCTGATAAATTGAAATATCTACTATAATCTAGTAGAGACCTATTTTGTTGGAAAGATCATAGGTTGACTCTGACTCAGGTGTCCACTCAGGGCACATGAACAGATAGGAGTCCTGGGTAGGGAGGCACAATTGTAGCTTGGACTCTTCCCCAATAAAAAACACAGAAGTGCGTCCTTGTCCAGACTCTAGAACTATAGAGGATTATAAGAAACACAATAGGGTCTTTCTTCCTGCACTCACAGGGCTTATAAACTTACTGGAGAGAAAGAGCGTAACAGCTTAAGTCTAGCTTGGAGGTACCTGGCAGGACTGTGATAAGAAATGCCTTTCATAGGTGACCCTTGCCCCGTGCCCACTGTCCTCTCCCAGTGGAGGCTGAGAAATCAGGCTGTCTGTGCTGCACACCTGGCCCCACCACTTACTTGATTTTATTGTGTTTGAGCATGTCTTTTTTTTCCTCTGTGCTTCAATGTTCTCATTTAGTTTATAAAATTATTGCATTAAGAGCACAGTCCCAATCTCAGTTTCGTGAGATTAAATGGGATCACATATTCTTGGCTCGGTAAATTATTTGACCTAGAATTTTCTATCATGTCGAACTGTTCTCTCTTCCTTTATTTCTAAATCTCTCATGCCCCTTTTGAATAAGCACATCTCACCTCTTTGCATCCAGAAGGTCCATGCTCTTTGCTGCTCCTGTGATTTTGCTCAGAATAGTTCTGCCGCCTAAAGTGTTTTTTTATTTCTTTAACCTCCCTCCCATTTAAGCATAATCTATTTTCACAGCCCAATTTAAGTCCTAAGACCTTCCTGAAACACTCCTTGATGATTTCAATCCACATACAGGGCCTCATGGAGAAAGACTGGGTGTTGAAAGCACTTAGACCTCAGAGTGCAGCCCCCTTTACAGCTCAGGAAATTGAGGCTGACAGCCTAACCTCTCTTTCCTCATCTCCTACTTACATCATTCAGCTGTATCACCCATTACGGCATTTAATCATCCCTTGCCTCTGTTCCTCCTGCTTCCTGTCCTAAAAGCCACTCATCTTAGCCTTCAGATCTCAGTTCAAATGATTCTTTCTCAACTAAGTCTTCCTTGCCCCAGAATAGATCAATCCTACAGTCATGCTTTCTCATTGCTACCTGGTTTTCCCCTTGACAAACTTCATCAAAAGTTAGCAAGCCAGAAATCAATGCTGCAGTTAGTTGTCTAATGCCTGTCTCCCCTACTCACTACAATGAACACTTTTGTTGTTTAAAATCAAAAGTTTAGTGGGTGCCTACATACTGACTATATGTATGGCAGTGTGCCGACTATAGGGACCAGGCAGATTTGGTCCCTGTCTTTAGGGATTTTACCTAATGTTACAAAATTAAGAAGTGAAAACAAGCTGCTAGAACTTTGGGGAACTCCCAAGCACTAGAAGTAGCTTTTAAAAAAATGTAGAGTATAAGGGTTTGAACACAATAACTAATGAAATGCCATGAAGGCTAAGTTAACCAGTTTGATTAAAATATTTCAGACTGTATATGGAACCAGCACATTGTACTCCATGATTGCATTATTGTACACAGCTATGATTTAATAATAATAATTTTAAAAAGTGAACAGTACTGGAAATTTCTCTCCCACTAAATTGAAACAAAGTGGTGAAGTGAAGTCCATAGTCAAATGTAAGCTGATAGAAACATCTCAGGTTCCAGATCGCATAACAAAGAAAATGAAATACCACCTGCTTCAGGCTAGGTTCTTCTTTCAAAGGACAAGAGTCAACATTTGCTTTAGTCTTAGTTGTCTAAACCGATCTAATGCTTCATTTTTTCCAATTATTTGTTTTCCAAGGAACAACCTAGTTCTTTGCTATAGAGACAGCATGACCGGATAGTCATCTTCCTTTGTTAACTAATCAGAGTGCAAACAAGGCCCTTCATTTTAAGGTCAAGGGTTTCTTTTATCCTTCATTTAAAGGAACCAAATTCTTCTGAAATGACACTACATTATAAACACTCAATCCATTTGGGTGAGACTAGTAATTTTCTAGACTTCAAATTGTCCACTTTCTGCTAGTCTGTTAGAAAATATTGCCCCAGGGATTACAATGTTCACAGCATCCTTAGAATGTTACAAGGTTCCAGTTGCCAAATGGGCATTTCTGCTTAACTATGTCTACAGGCACATCAGTATCAATAGGGCTCAAATTATGATCTGGTTACTCTCTTTGTATTCTTTTTTTAAACTATTTATTATTTCTCATTTTACAGGTGAAAAATCTGAGGCTTAAAGATGAAAAAAACTTACTTAAGGTTACATAGGTAGGAAGTGGCAGTACAAGATTTTGAACTGTGTCTGACTGTACAATATACAGTTTGTCTTATTATCAACCCAATCTTATATCCCGCAGTACACATAAAAACGTCAAGGTTTCTCTCTCTCATTATCTGTCAAGGACACCTCCAAACCAGAAATCTGAGATGTGCTCTTGACTCTTTATTCAAATACAAAATCCTGCTGCTTTTACGTAAACATCTCCCGAATTTGCTTCTCAGTCCCTTCCCTCCATCCCTTTTCTCCCTCCTTCCATTCCTCCCCTCCCTGCCCCACCCAGGATCCAGATCTTCATATCTTTATCACCCTTGAAGGTACTTGAAGGGCAGCTTGATCATTTTTCTTAAGCCTTCACTCTTGTCTCTCTGAGTCTCAAACTCCCAGTGCACCCCAATGATCTGTTTGTAATTCTGATCTTGTCACTTCCCTCTTCAAACCCCTACAGTGGTTTTCAATTATCACTCAGCAGTTTTTCTCTAGGGGATGGGACTCTTGCAATTTGGAGAGGGACAAGAACTTGTTCATTGTGCTGGACTGTCCATCACACGGCCAGACATTAGGCATCCCTGGTTGCAGGCTACCAAATGCCATCACAAAGCCCCCAGCCATTCTGCTTAGCAAGAAATGTGCACACAGTTTCAAATATGCCTGCTGCTGCCCCAGATGATAATCACCTCTAGAAGTCTGTACTTTCTTTAGGGCCTGTAAAGTCCTCCAACACCTGTGACCCCCCTCCCCGGCCTCTGCCTTCTTTCCTCCCATTAGTCCACTGTTATCAGTGACCACTGTGCAGCTCCACTGCCCGAGTCTCCTCCTGCCTCCTTACCCAGATAATGCCTTCTCAGTTCAGGGTTTTTGCCCTCCTTTTATTTATTTTTTAATTTCAATAGATTTAGGGGATATAAGTGATTTTTTATCACATGGATGAAGGGTGTAGTAGCAAAGTCTAGGCTTCACCTGAGTAGTGTCATTGTACGCAATAGGTATCTTTCATCCCACGCCTTCCTAGCTGCTCCCCTTCTGAGCCTCTAAAGTCCATTAAGTCCCTCTGTCGGGCAGTTCTCATGTATAACCACCCATGTGGTATTTGGTTTTCTTGTTACTTCACTCAGGGTAATGGTCTCCAGTGCCATCCATGTTGTTGCAAAAGACATTATGTCATTTCTTTTAATGGCTGAGGAGTACTCCATGGGCTATATATCCTACCTTTTCTTCATCCACTCATCAGTTGATGGGCACTTAAGTTGGTTTTATACATTTGGGTGTCGGTGTCCTTTTGATAGAACAACCAGAAGCTCTCCTGGGGGAGTCTTCCTGACCTTGCCCCTTGATTGCCCTTCCTTCCCCTACTCCACCACTGACTGGACAAATGCTTCTCTGGGTCACAGCACTCATATACCGTACTGCCTTGCAATGCCCCTGGGCTCTGCTAGCATTTCTGGGGAAAGTGCAGTGGGAGCAGACGCCCCTTCCAGGCCTCGCTCTGTGGAGGCACTTGCAGTCTGGATTGGTCTCCCAGGGCTGCCGTAGCAAAAGTAAAACAACAGTAACGCAAATGTTCACAGTGCTGGAGGCCCCCAGTCCAAAATCAAGGTTTCAAAAACCTGCTAAAGCAGTGTCTTCCAACCTTTTAAAAAAAAAAATCTCACAGCACACTTGAACCTATAGTTAAACTTCCTTGGCACACTGAAATTGTGTTGATCCAAAAAAAAAAAAAAAGGAGAAAAAAAAAAGAACATACTTACTGTGATCTCGTCTTCATAGTGATTTAATTACTGATCTTTAAAATTTTTATTAGCACACCAGTGTCCTGCGGCACACTGGTTAAAAATCTCCACTCTAAAGGCCCCAGGGAACAGTCCTTCCCTGCACCTTCCAGCTGCCAGGGGCTCCAGATGCTCCTTGTCTGTGGCTGCCCAGCTCCAACCTTTGCCCCCATTTTTATGTGGCCTCCTTGTGTTCTCATCTTCTGTCCCTTACAAAGACACTTGTCACTGGAGTTAGGGCCACTCTAAGGATGATCATCTCAAGATCCTTAATTACATCGGAAAAGACCCTTTTCCCGAATATGATCACAGGTTCTGGGGGTCAAGGAGGTGGGCATAACTTTTGTGGGGGGCCACCATCCAACCCACTGGATCTCTAATTCCAGGGATTTTAGCTTCTTAGCACAGGAGCATTAGACCAGGTGACTTGATAGTTGAATATTGAGATGGATCCCTGAGAATTAAGTCACCTGTCACCTGGTAATCACTGGAAATACCCATGGCCAAACTCTTTCTCTTTTGCTTTCATATCCCTGTACTCATAGGTCTCTCTTTCTCTGAGTATCTTTCAATGTTAATTTTTAAGAGCTTTTTAAACCTTTCACTGAGTGAGATGTTGAGGCTTCTGCAGAGGAAGCCTAATCGAGTCCCTTGTTCTCCTAGGGCTCAACTTCCTAATAAGGAAGATGATGACTGCTGGTCATGATGGGTGGTAACGAAAAGTGGTGGCCTCCGAAAGGCAGAACATCAGGGTCATTAAGCTCAATTTCCTGAGCTGTAAAGACAGGCTGCACTCTGTGGTTTGTTTTCAACACCAGGCACTTTTCTGTAATTTCTGTACCTGGATTGAAATAATCAAGGCAAGTGACATGAAGGCCTTGGGTCTCAAGCTGGGCCATGCAGCTAGACCGGGCCTCAACGGGGGAAGGAGAAGGGAGGACAATTCATCCAGCCTGAACATAAGCATGGGGGCAGGCAGGATCTCACTGCCCTGAAGAGGAGGAACTGACTTGGAAACAAGAAGAGCAGGCTTTAGAAGATAAGGATGAACCTGAAGACATGCAGGTCCTCAGAGGCCGGTCTGCTGCAGGGACGGAGTCACAGAGCCTCTGAAGGCATTTCAAACTGAGTGGAGAGATAGCAGTTGAGCTCGTACCTGTCAAAGGAGCGTTTGCCTTTCAGGAAAAGTGTTTCAGACACTAAACAGCAGTGAGGGACCAGAAACTAGAAGCCAACTGGACACGCTGTTGCAGTTGCCCATGTGTATTTGCCCAGCTGTATGATAGGAAGGAACCCGGAAGGAAGGCAATTGGTAATGTTAGAATTATCATTGATTTATTAATTAGTGTCAATTTTCAAGAGAAAGACATCTCAAATAATGCCAATGTTAGGAGCCTAGAAAACACCCAGAAATCAGGGCACATGGGAATAGAGATTAAAAAAATGATGAGTTTGCCTGGGGACATGTAGAGTTGTGGTGATGGCAGGACATTCGTGCAGAAATGTCCAGCTGTTTGTTAGAGCACCTCATTGTTGTACTGTCACTGTGCAGCGCTGTCCTGTCAGAGTCTGTTCTGACAGCCGTCTCCATGGCTCCTGGGAAGACAAGCTCCTAACTCCATAGACGCATCCTCTGTCTTATCTTGAATGTGACCTTTTCATTCATTTATAGTTTCTCCTCCTGAATCTTTTGTCATGTTGGCATCCACTTTCCATCTGTAATTGTTGAAGAAGAAGCATAAAGGGCAGTGGGGGTAGCATCTATTTATTTATTTGTTCAACAGATATTTACTGAGTACCTACTTCATGCCAGGCACAGTGCTAGGCACTGGGCATCTAAGAGGGACTGAAACCAACTTGGTCCCCTTCATGGTAGGGCAGATAGACAGCAAATGAGGGCGACAAGTGCAAGAAAGGGAAGTGCAAGGTTCTTAAAGCATAAAACAGGGACGTTCAAAAACCTGGGTGGGGGACTTTCCAAGAAGAAGTAGATTTTAAGTAGATCCCTGGGGAGTTTGTTCAGGGCAGGGCTGCAGTGCTGCAGGGGGTGCCTGCATGAGTCCAGGGGGTGCCTCTTACATTGTACTCATTGTCAGTGGGTTCCCTTGGGGTTAGAGCACCTCACAAAAATGCCATCTACTATAAGCATTGGAAGTTAGGGAGGGCATGGGGTGGGGATTAGACTTTTGATCAGAGGAGAATCTTAGGAAATTCACTGCACCCCGGGTCTTGCAGGGACCTCTGAGTTGATCAGTGTTTATACTGACTCGTGCTAACTAAACTCACAAGGCATTAATAAGTATAAACCCACCCGCATAGCTCTTTGTTAATTTTCATGAGAAATTAGCGTATGTATCTGTCATGCAGACCAGAGATTGACAGCTTTGAGGTGCTGACTCATGCTAACTTAACTCCCCAAACATGAATATATGCAAGGCAGCACACCAGGCCTGTTAATTTTCTATGAGAAACAGAGTCTATCTGTCAAGTAGAGCAGAGATTGACAGCCTGTCCTCTGCCTGTGTAGGGGGCTCCCCAGGAAGCCCAATTATCCCAGAGTTTCATGGTGAGCCTGAAATAAAAGGAAAGAGCAGTTGGTTACATGACCTGACGATTTATAGACCCCAAGTTCTGTGTCTGATACATCCGTCTCCCGCTGGGGACAGGCTCAGAGGGCTTGTCAGGAGAAAGGGGCAACATAGGGACTCTGCACCCAGGGACCTCTTGGTGCCAAAGCGCTTTAACCCTCTGCATTCTCATAGTCTTCTTTTCCACGTGTGAATGCTAATGCAGCCTGTGATAACCCATACAGTGTACAACTTTGTAAATTCAACGTTTGTGTTGACTTTAGGAATTTAACCCCAGGGCACTCTCATGGTTCAGGTTCTTGGTGGCATCTGTCTGCTATCCTCAGTCCTATTCAGACTTACAAACTAATTTGGTATCTTGGGCCATCAGTAACAGCTCTAGGGTTTAGGGAAGACTGAATGAAAATCAGTCTGTGACCAGGTTAAAGGCAGGGTTGCTTTGGGGCACCTTTTAAATCCTATTGTGAAGAAGATAGGAGCTCACATCTGCAGACCTCCTGCACCCCTCTGCTGGTATCTGTGCAGGCCTGGCTGAGCACGAAACTGGGGAAGCTGTGTGGCCAGGCTCTGGCCGGATCTAGATTGGGTCCTGTACCACCTGGCTATCCAATGTGGTGGGCAAAATAATGGTCCACAAAGACATCCACATCTTGATCTCTAAAGACCTTAGACGGCAAAGGGATCTTGCAGATGTGATTTAATTCAGGCTCCTGAGACAGGGAGATGATGGTGTATTTTCTGGACCCCATATCATGCCATGGTCCTAATAAGGGAAGGAGGGAATGAGAGGAATGAGAGAGACCATGTCAGGGAAATGCAGAGGCTAGAGGTTTGAAGATGCTCTTCTGCTGACTTTGGAGATGGAGGAAGGGACTAGCAGCCAAGGAATGTGGTGACCTCTAGAAGCTGACAAAGGTGAGGAGAGAGATTTTCCTCCAGGGCCTACCAAAGAAACACTGCCCTGTTGACATTTTAATTTTAGAACTTTTGCCATACAGAGCTTTAAGATAATAAATTTGTGTTGTTTTACACCACTAAGTTTGGGGGTGATTTGTTACAACAACAATCAGAAGCTGATACATTCATTCTCTCCTGTCTCTGGCACCTGCCTGATGATTTTATTCCAGCTCTCAAGAGCCCAGTCACTCTGCAACAGCCCAGAGTCTGTTGGTGGGAGATAAGTCACCAGAGTTTGCACAGGGTGGAGAGTTATATTGCTCAATAACGGTGCAGTGTTAAAATCCACAGCTCATTACTGCCTATGCATAGTGGTGATTCCATGCTCTGGGCCAAAAATACAGTTCCTCTGTCACTGCCTGTGTCTGACACAGTCCTCCTGGGGTGTCCAGGAACATCCAGGCTTCCTTTGAAACTCATTCAGATCAGCTCTACAGGGGCCTTAAGCAAGATGAGAAACAGGCCCGATATTCTCATCATGATGCAGGTTTCGTATCAAAATGCACAATCAACTGACTGGAACAGGAAATAATTAATCAGGACATTACAGAGCAGTTAAGTATAATTAATTCATACAAAAGAATGTGAGTGTGCAGTTTTAGTTGCTACAGTGAGTTTATTTCCCTGCAAACTTAGTTCCAGATAAACAAACATAGGAATAATCTTTTCAGGTTTTTCATGACTCATGAGTTCTTTCCTCCTTTCTAGTTAACAAAAATATTATTAAACTCATACACTAACACCTCCAAGTTGATCATATACTTCCTGGGCCACTTGGGTCCTTCAGGAGTTTCTCTTCAGGCAAGGTTTTTCCTCTTTTTAATATATAACTATAGTATATATGAATATATAAATATAAATAAAGAAAACCTCCTTGCCCATAGTAAATGGGAAATTAACTGGGTCATAGAAATCACTTTCCACTTGTTTGTGTATGTGTTAGAAAGAATCTTAACAGTTGGTGTTGAATAAAATCTGCAGGGAAATTTTGATTTCTGCTCTTGATCTTAGCCCAAAGGCCAAGAAGCGATGAAAATTTGATTTCTGCCCAAACATCTTAAAATCCAAGCAGAATGCATCAAAAATTTATGTTGTGAAAACACAACATCTGAAAAAGTGACTTAATCTCAAGGGTAAACATATGAATATCATGTAGGTTTTTCTTTCCTTGTATCTTTTTTCTTTTCTTGAAGCTGAAATCTGTCCATAAGGAAAGAGGTGAAAAATGTTAGGCAATGAATGACTGTAACAGCAACATTATTGGTCTTCATCCCAGTTCTCCTGTCATAGTCAGGACACTCAAAAAGCCAAAAAGACATGCCCTGTGATCTGGACTTTATGTAGCGGTGGAAAAATTCATTGTGCAGTAGTGTCGGAGGGAATATTTTCTCTCTTTTGTGGCTCCAGAGAGCACAGTATGTCCTGTCAAGCTGGAAAAATTGAATTGAGTTGATGTGATGGATGATGAATATTTGGAAATGCAGAGCCATCAAGGCCACAACGGGGGAGGCAGGGCTCCTGGACAGCTTTTAGTGGGCCATTGGGCTTCTTTCTCCCTGATGACTGCTGTGAGGCATCGATTTACTTCCCAGATGAACCTGATTGCAAATTACAACCAAAGGGCTGTCTGATCACCTAGGTCATGTGATGTCCTATTATGTGACAAATATAGACAAGCTTTGATTTCTGATCTAATTCATAGTGTAATGATGTTCCAGTCTCTTCATGGTCTTAATTCTTGCATTTGGAATCAGTTTTTTTCCCAAGAACTTTACTTTGATGCTTTCCAATCTCTATCTTCACTATAGGATATGGTTTTCAAGATTAAAGTTATGACTCACCAATGGAATTGGAAATAAATTTAGTGGATCAAAACCAATATTTCCTTCTGTTTTAAAGAAATAAAATAGAAAAGAAAGTATCAGAATATGTCACATAGCAAGGATGATAATAGCATGTGCTATTATTAATTTCAATGACAATATATGTGCATGTATTTATATATTCATGTCATACCATATATACTCACCTATACACATACATTTCTGTTTATGATTGATTATTTATTAAAAATCAAATGGTTGTCAAAAAAGTTGGAAAACAGGACTGCAAACTATTCAATAGCAAAAAAATCAAATAATCCAACTTAAAAGTGGGCAAAAGATCTGAATAGACATCCAAATATATGAAAACATGCTTAACATCACCAAGCATTAAGAAAATGCAAATGAAAACCACAATGAGATACCATGCCATTCCAGTTAGAAGGGCTATTATCAAAAGAAAGAAAAATAGAAAATGCTGGTGAGAACATGGAGAAAAGAGAACTCAAATTCTGTTAGTGGGAGTATAAATTAGGATAGCCATTATAGAAAACAGTATCATGGTTTCTAAAAAAAACATAAATAGAACAACCATATGATTTAGCAAACCTACTACTCGGTAATTACCCAAAGGGATGGACATCAGTATATCAAAAAGACAGCTCCACTCCAGGGTTATTGCAGCATTGTTCATAGTAGCTCGGGAGTCAACCTAAGTACCCATCAACAGACGAGTGGATAAAGAATATGTGATATATATACACAATGAAATACTATTCAACGATAAAAAAGAATGAAATCCTGTCATTTGCAGCAACATGGATGAGCCTGGAGGACATTATGTTGAGTGAAATAAACCAGGCATGGAAAGATAAATACCACATGTTCTCACCTATATGTGGGAGCTAGAAGATGTCGAGCTCATCGAACTGGGAAGTAGACTAGTTGTTATTAGTGGGTAAGAGGTAGGAGAAGAAAGGGAGTGGCTGGTTAACAGACATAAAATTATAGTTAGTTAGGAGGAATAGGTCCCAGTGTTCCTTAGCCCTGTAAGATGAATACAGTTAACAATAATTTATTGTATATTTTCCAAAATCTGGAAGATAGGATTTTGAATATTCCCAACACAAAGATAAATGTTCATGGTGCTAGATATGCTAATTACCCCAATTTGGTCACTATACATTATATAAATGTATCCAAATATTACTCTGTATCCCATGCATATGTATAATTATTACCTGTCAACTCAAGAGGAAAAAAAAAGAAAAATAGTTTGAAGATTTCTGCTGTGTATGTTGGGCTGATTTATTTTATTTTGGGCATTTTTCTCTTTTTATTTTTTTTTAAATTGATTGCAAGGCTTAGTGAATATAGTTAATAATTGTAGATTGTACATTTTTAAATCACTAAGACAGTAAATTTCAAATGGTCTTACCACAAAAAATAAGTATTTGAGGTGATGGATATGTTAATTAGCTTGATTCCATTATTTCACACTGTACTCATAAATCATAATCACTTTATAACCTACAAATACATACAACTATAATTTTTCAATGTAAATTACAAATAAAATAAATAAATGTGTATCTGATCTCTAAACACAAAAATAGCAGATCTTTAAACACACATACACACAAAATAGTGCTGAATTAAAATATCACCAAAGATCTTCATGGAAGCCTTCACAAAGTCTGCCCAACAATTTTTCCCCAAACTTTCATATTCCTACTTTTCATTTCCAAAGCATGTAGTCTCTATCATTAGCTCATATCACTTTTAGTGACCAAATTGGGGTAATTAGTGTATCCATCACCGCAACATTTATCTTTGTGTTGGGAATATTCAAAACCCTGTCTTTCAGATTTTGGAAAGTATATAATAAATTATTATTAACTGTTGTTAACTAATATACAGTGTATAAATGTATCCAAATATCACTCTGTATTCCATGCATATGTACAATTATTATACATCAACTAAAAAGAAAATAAAAAGGAAAATAGTTTGAAGACTCCTGATGTGTATGTTGGGCTATTTTAATGGCTGTCTCACCTGCAGAGTTGTACAGTGAAAAAGCATGATGACACTAGTCTGTACTTGGAAAAGAAATGCTAGAATCAAAAAAAAAAAAAACAAAGGAAGGGGGAGACATATGAGGAATGCTAATGGTGGCTACTCTTGTCCTCAGCACTGAATTGGACAAATTAAGGTCTCCAGGAGGCGAACACATACATGTGCTTTTTCCCTGAATGGCTATGAGACCTCTTTCCCTCCTAGCCGTGTGTTTATACAGTACGAATTCCTGTGTGCCAAATGGGACTTAACATGATTTATTTGTGTGACACGTGCAGAGTCTCTTATGGCCGATAGAGAAGTAGATTGTGCAGACAGAGGGAAAGATCTGTTGTTTATTGACACAACTCCTTTATTCTGCTAAGAGTAATGGAAATGTCTAAAAAGAGTTGCAATGGCCTAAGACTGCAGTCCCCAACCCCTGGGGCATCAGACCCGTACCACTCTGTGGCCCATGAGGAACCCGCTGCACAGCAGGAGGTGAGCAGCTGTGAGGGAGCAAATGTAATCTGCATTGCAGCTGCTCCCCATCACTCGCATCACTGCCTGAGCTCCGCCTCCTGTCAGATCAGCAGCAGCATTGGCCTCTCATGGAGGTGAGAACCTTACTGTGAACAAACCACATGTGGTGCATGATCTAGGTTGTGTATTCCTTATGATAATCGAATGCCTGGTGATCTGAGGTGGCGCTGAGGTGGTAATTTGCAGATGCACTGGGAAGCAGCTGCAAATACAGATTATCATTAGCCGAGAGGCTTGAGTGCACAGAGAGCAGAATAAATCAATTGCTTGCAGACTCATATCAAAACCGTCCCCTCTTCCTCCCCACCTCCTGTGGAAAAATTGTTTTCCATGAAATGGGTGCCTTTTGGTGCCAAAATGGTTGGGAATTCCTGGCCTAAGATAGGATTCTTGAGCCAGAGCTAGAGGGCATCACATGAGACATTTCAGTGCTCTCGCTGTATGCTTAGAACGATAATAAATGCTTTTGTTACAGAAAGTCTCCATCTCCCTATTCTTTCTTTGTTTAACTACAACAAAAGTTGGTATAATGCTGTTTCACGTAAGGTCAGGGTGCCTGGTATAAAACTTTCACGTTACTGTAGAACAGACTGTATTAGAGAGACCTGTTACTTGGTCTAATCCAGGGCCAATTGTTCTTCCTTAAAATCAAAAGAGGACCTATGACCAAACAGGTGGCATACCCAACATCTCAGATTCGTTATTTTTTATGTATGTTACTTGTTTTTTCAGATTAATATGAGGGTAGGAAGATCAGGTTACGTCATTTGCATTTGTCAGGCAAAGTCCAAGTTGTAATTGACCCTTTCTCCCCGGGAGTGTGCTGTACAGACACCCTTACATTGTGCCCATTAGGTGAGAGCACACCAATCCCTCTCCCTCCTTCCCTTTTTTATCTCCCTTTTCTCCACTTGATTTTAATTGTGTTTTTCTCTCATGTGGGCATGTAGTTATGTAGCTATTGGTTTTCTGTTAGTATTGAATTCATTGGATACTTTGCCATTCTTGTGATACTTACTAAGGAGAATGTTCTTCAACTCCATTCAGGTTAACACAAAAGATGTAAAGTCACCACCTTTTTTATGGTTGCATAGTATTCCATGATATACATATACCACAGCTTGTTAATCATTCATGTGTTGTTGGGCACTTGGGTTAATTCCACATCTTGGCAATTGGGAGCTGAGGGTATTATTTTTTATGTACAGGCATAGTAAAAGTGCTGGTTATAACCTAAGCAGTCATCAATAGCTAATAACATCCAAAGAGAGAGACAGCCAGGTATTATGTGCCTCCTAATATGCCTCCTATAACATACCTGCTGGGTACAGTGGCTCATGCCTCTAATCCCAACACTCTGAGTGGCTGAGGTAGGTGGATTACTTGAGCTCAGAAGTTCAAGTCCAGCCTAAGCATGAGCAAGACCCTATCTGTACCAAAAATACAAAAACTAGCTGGGCATTGTGGATGGTGACTGTAATCCCAGCTATTCAGGAAGCTAGGGCAGAAGAGTTTAAGGTTGTTGTCAGCTATGATGATGCCACGACACTCTAGCCAGGGTGACAGAGAGAGACTGTCTAAAAAGAAAAAAAAAAAAAGAGAGAGAGAGAGAACTACAATAAAACCTGAACTAAGTTTACACAAAATTCCAGCTTTCAGCACCAATGTCCAGGAGTAGAAGAAAAAAGGAAACATACTAAACAATGCTATAGGGATACCTTCAACCAAAGCCCAAATGTGGGAAACTACCAGACAAGATGACAACACAAGCATGAGTGCAAAAATCCCGAGGCAAATAACCTGTCAAAAAAGAAGAGATCAGGATAGAGAGAGGATAGGATAATCAATTAGTAAGTGGGTATGTCATAATATTAAAGAATTCTTAAGTAAGAACACTTCATTAAAGTGATGACGCTGTTATGGTTGTTTTTAAAAAAGGTAGCCCTTGTTTTTTATAGACACACTGAGACATTTACTGAGCAAATAAAATGCCCGGACATCTGGGGATTTGCTTCAAAATCATCTTAGGCAGACAGGAAGTGGGTGGAGGTAGAAGAAACAAGGCAGGCCATGAACTGAAAACACTGAAGCTGAGTGGAGAGGGTTCATTATAATATACTCGAGTATGTTCCCCAATAAAAAATAGTCAGCATCTATTTTATTGGTGTAATTGTCCTTTGAACAAACATATATTTGAACTGTATTGCATATAGATATACAAACAAATTAGCATTCTTCTGGCCAGACTTCTTACTACTTCACATTTCGTCTTTGTAAGATGCCATTTATTTAAAGACACACAATTATTTTAATTGCAGCTTTTGAAGTCTCCTGACTTGAAGGTCGATGCTCACATTAGTGGAAGATGGGAAGAGAAAAGACCACCACATTAAAATTATATATTGATTTGTAAGACACATCCTGATTGCAGACTAGCCACACTATATATCTTAGAATCAAGAAGGAATGGTAATTTCTATTTTCTTTGGATCTACAGTAAATGTTTGTTTGTTAAATCTGAGAGTTTTCTATAGAAAAATATTGTGTTCAGTGCAACTGTGAATTTTATCCTTTATGCACTTTTTTCCCTTTTTATTTTTTCCCAGTATGTCAAATCCAGCCATCAGTTTGAAATAGGTTAATCTGCTCTTATCATCAGTAGACACATCTCAGTCATCTGGAAGAAGATGCTGATATGCAAAGTTAACTCTGGGTATGCTCTTTAGGAATTCAGTTGTAGAAACCATGTTTGCAGCTGGTTTAAACTGCTTCCCAGAAGTCAAGGGGAATTCAACAGTCTGCGACCAAAAAAGGTTTCATCAGTACAGTCTTCCTTGGCAGAGCCACGAAGAACAGAGCCAGGGCTTTGAGCCAGAGGAACTGGGTTGAAACCTGCCCATATCAGTTGCCAACCAGGTGACCTTGGGCATCCTTTTTACTCTCTGAGCCTCACGTTTCTTGTGGATAAAATACGTCTACGGAGACCTGTTGTTGAATGTCCTGGGATTTAAATGAATAATGACATACCTAAAGCATTTAGTGTAGTGCTAGCACATAATAGGAACTTAAGTTGTTATTCTTCTTAACATTTTCCTGGAACCCAGGTAAGGCTCCATCAGCATACGCTTTGAGTAGAAGTATTTAACTTAATCTTATGACTGGTACCTATAATTAACATCATTCTACAAGGCAATTTGGTGAATTCATTGCCAAAGAATTGATATGGGTGATGTCTTAGTCATGCTGCTATATCGACTGAGTGGCTTAAACCACAAACATTTATCTCATAGTTATGGAGGCTCACATTAGTGGAAGACAAAGGTGGCCCAAGACAAAGGTGCCAGCAGATCCTATGTCTGTGAGGGTCCTCCTCATGGTTTGCCAAGGGCTGTCTTCTTGCTGTATCCTTACATGACTAAGGGCATTAATCCCGTCATGAGGGCCCCACTCCCATGACCTAATTTAACCCAAATTACTTGCCAAAGCATCCCCCCTCCAATTACCATTACATTGGCGATTAAGGCTTTAACATATGAACTTAAGGGCACAATCATTCCCTCCATTGCAGGTAAATTGACTGCTTCCACCCTGACTTACAAGTTCAAAACAGAAGCCTCTGGAATTTCTCCAGATCTGACTCATGCTCAGCAAATAAGCATCTTTGTAGACCATGTAGCTTTAGCCAGTGATGTGGGGAAGCCGTGTGTGTGTGTGGGTACTTAGCACATTGTAGGTGTTCATCAGATAGCTTGAGTGAGTGCCTGTGACTGAAGAGACACCCTGGGCTGTACCCGAGCACCACCAGGGCCACTATTGGGGGTTTACTCTTTTTCTAGGACATCTATGTCCCCTCTATGCATCCTGGTATTGCTACTCCAGCAGTCTTCTCAGTTCCACCTCCGAGCTGAGCTGAGGGCTTTCCTACTTCCCCAGGTCCTTCTTGCTGGGAACTGGGGAGCACTGGGCAACCAGAGGCAGAAAACAGGAGAGTTTCTGGCACATCCTTGTCTACAGATAGCCAGTGCTCTGCTGGGGACTCTAGGACCCAGCTCTTCATAATCAGTCCAGGTTGGCAGTGGCCATCCTACTGGGCAGCAGGTGCCACCAGCTTCTCTCTTTGCCCTGGTGACATAGGCTGGAAGGAGCTGGTCGGCTCATAACTGGAGCCTGGTATGTGCAAGTATTGCACACATGCTGGGGGACCGGGGATGGGGGCCGTGGGGCAGGGCACCTTGCTTTCCCTAGGGACAGGAGCAAGGAAATGCCCCCTTCCTACATCCCTTTCTAAACCAGCTGATACATGTATTTCAATTCCACCCTTCAGGTAAGTCATTTACCTGTCTGAGCCTGGATTTCCTCATCTATATTAAAGATGGAGAAGATGGTAATAGAAATTCACATTATTAGTATTCCAAGCAAACAAGCTAAAGGTTAGTTTCCCAAACTCTTACCCCTTTGAAGACTCAAGGATGAGATTCACCCATTTTGCCGCAGGTGATGAAGCAAGCTGGGGCTAAAGACCACAGCATTCCTGCCAAAGTCGGCTGCCAAGGTAAGCCTACCGTGATCTCTGGGGGAGAAAAGCCTGGATGGATAGCAGCAGGCTAGCTGCAGGTTTCTATCCTCCAAGTCTTCCAGGCAGAGGCTGCAAAATAAAAAACCTCTAGGAGCCAGGCAGGTAATGTAAATGAGTGGAGCAAGCTGGGGCTTTGCATAGTAAACATTAGCAATATTCCTCTCTTCCACAAAGCCGCTTTCTCCACTTGCTGGTAAAACACACAGTCCTCTGGGCATATATGTTTTGTTTTCTCACTTTTTGTAGATTCACGAGCACAGAGAAATATTTCTTTACTACAAGCAAAACACTAAAATACAGGCTCCAGTTGCAACACGAGAAGGAGCCCTGAGGAATTGGGGAGCTTGTACTCCACCCCAAAAGGACAGACGTTGTGCAGCTCACTGCTGAGGGGGGAGTGAGGCGGGGCCTGTGTAGCCAGGTCCTTTACTTTTTTATTTAACAGATTTTTTAAAAATGCAGAATCTAATGTTTATGCTATTTGTCTTCCTTTGTTTTAATGGTGCAGATGTTTTTAAACTTTGTGTACATCAAATAATGTAGACGTTACATTACACATGCACCTGCCTGTGGCCTACTTGTACCCCTCTTCTACAGAGTCCTTGCTGAACTGCTTGACTTTAGCATTCTGAGAAACTCTCCTCATGCAAGTTCAGCCTTACTGACCTGGAGGACCCTGTCTTTGACTTTGACCTTGATTTGACCTTGTGTTCTCAGGGGATGCTGAGGGGCTGGTGAGGACCAGTTTAAGGTGTGATCTCCTTTTCTCTTCTTTCTTTTTTTTTTTTTTTTGTGATCTCCTTTTCTCAGCCGAGTTTCCTTTCTGGGGTCTTTATATTGCCCTGAGGTAGGCGCTCAGCTGCTGGCCCCCTCTGCAGGTCGCTTTCCACAGTTTGATTGGGTGCAGGTTGGAGAAAAATGCAATCCTAAAGTCCTGGCCAGCTTCATAGGAGAGATAATAGTTGAGTAGAAAGCAGTGGGGAGAGCTAGTGTCTAGGCCAAGGCCCTCATACAAAACATCTCATCTCATGTGGGGCCACAGCTCATCAGTGACAGCTAAGGGGTGAGATCCTGGGTGTCCTGCTCCACTGCCCAACTGCTGTATGGCCTCAGCCTCTCCCAGCCTGCTCTAGCTGGGATCTGCAGTGACTGACCCAGGGGGACCTGGGCAGGCAAAGACCAGATGGGGGTGGATTTGGGACACTCTCATTTTTCTCTGGATGTGAGCAGAATTCACCTTGATAGGTTGGTCGGAGGAAGTTCAAAAATGGAGCAAGCACAGGCCACTCCTATTTGAGCATCAGGCACTCAGTTTCGGTTGTTCAGTGACCTCTGCTGAAACCGCCTGCTCTGGGACCCAGCCAGAAGGAAGGAGGAACTGGCAGACACAATGGCTGCAGGGGGGCTAAACCGTAACACAGAGAATGGTCTCAGCAGGAGGCTACCTGCAACTGTACCTGGCAACAGTCACTAGCACACCAAAGTAACACTCCCCGACTCCTGCCCCACCTAACACCTTTCCCAGATAAGCTCTCTGATCTTACCAGGCTGACTCCTGCTGAATCTCAGCTGCCTTCACTGAGGTATCAAATAAACTTTGGCTCCTGCTCTACATCCTGCTTTGTGACTTGCTTGAGTCGATGGTTATCTTACACACCTTGGATCCATTCAGAAAAAAGTTTATTGCTTATTTGGTCAGCAGGGTCTGGGGTCATCTATGCCCCCAGGGGCATATCAGGCCATACCAAACAGACCTGGAGGTAGCATTTCCATATGTTTGCACCAATTTCCACAGAGCCACTCCCACCAGTGGCCCGACTTGATGCCATGGGCTCTGGGCGCCTCCAGCTCCACCTCAAAGGTCTCTCCCTCCAGCCTAATGCTTAGAGGGCTGTAGACGCCAACCCTCACACTTCTCACTGCATGTGAAGGATCTGCTTCCCCATGGAATATATCCTGGAAGGGAAAGCTTGGCAGAAAGAATTGCTTGTTCTGAACTGTAATCTGCCATTTAATCCCAAATAGCCCCTTTTTTCTTTTTATAATCAGAAGCTTCAAGTTTCTACCCAACAACACTCTTAAAAAAAGAACAACTGTTAGGAAATAGCGAAATATAAGAACTTGGAATTATTTTTAATTTTCCTGCTTTTGATTGGGGAAAAAGGGTAACCCTTTGTTGCGCTTCTAAGTATATCACTCAGCGTTTTTATATTTTTTATCTGATGTAGTCCTCAAAGCATTTCCAGAAAGTATGTATTACTATTTATTAAAACTATTTTATGTAACCGATGAGGGGATCAAAGTTCAGAGAAAGTAAGAAATTTACTAAATTTATGTGCCCCGTGGTGGAGGGACTGTATCTAACTGATCCTGGTTGTATTTTTAGGTCTTTGCATAATGCCTTGCAAGGAATAAGTGCTCATTAAATAGTTGCTGATAATGTTATTTCCTGAGTGAAAAAGTAAATAATGAGACCTTCATTAAAGATGAAAAAAATACCTTGTGGGATAAGGAAGAAAGATATTTGCATTAATTAACAGTGAAATAAGAAGCAACTCTGATTTATAAGTAATAACATCTTTCTTTCAAGGATTTTGTAGTATTTGACATGTTATATCACTGATCTTTTCACTAATCCTGGCAATATTTCTGGCAAGTGAGGTAAGAAATGATTTTGTAAGGGACAGCATCCAATCAAGGGCCAGGCACATTCACCTGCTGGAGGCCTGGCTCCCTCTTGCACTCCGGGGTCTTCAAGGCACACTCTCTCTCTGGGACTCTCTAGGGAGAGTCCTTCTGTTTCCTACTCAATCCCCATCCTCTAGAAGCAGACTGTCATTAGACTCAGCAAGGAGGATTGACTCAAATTTCACCTGAGGTTTTTAGTTAGTGGGGTAGATGAAAGAAAACAACTTAGAAAATTGTGGTAATGTATTTAAACAAAGCAGATGGGAACAACTCTCCCAACCTCACAACCCCCCAAATCTGTCTTTTCTCCACATATGGCCTTTAATGTGTTCCTGCAATGCTGAGAAGAAACAAAATCTCAAGTAAATATGGTGCTTAGCATTTACAGATTGCTCTTATTTTCAGAAAAAATAACAATATACTAACTAATTTATAGATTTATCTATAAATAACAATATAAGCTTTGCTTCCATTAGCCCAATATGGTATCAGAATCACAGACTGAAAAAGTTATCAAGGAAGTGGCTTTACAGTCACAATTCTTCTGGGAGATTTCTATACTCAAATCGGAGGTCTACAGACATACAACCACAAGCCAAAAAGTTTGCCTGCGCCGTCTGAATGCATCCTCGCTGCTACTCATCTTGAAAGCTTGTACGAGACACAGAAGTCTTGATTAAACACAGACGACAAGATATCCTGAGTTGATTTTTCTCATTCAGCCTAGACTTTCTTGATTTAAGCAGCTTAGTAAGAAGTGCGACATAATTAGGTCTTGCTTTTAATTAAACATAGATCTATATTTATTTACTAGTACCACTAAGATATTGTTTCATTTTCATTAATGCTGTAGACTTTTTCTTTCCTTAGAACAATATTCTTGTTAATCTTGCTTGGATGTAATTAGTTGTCCTGTGTTTATCTTTCTGGTTCCACAGTTCATTCCCATGTAGAATCACTTTATTTCTATTTTTCACTCTCAGAGCAACCTTCCTACTGAAAATTCATTGATGATGCCATGGTGCATAGTGGACCTTTATTTCTGGATGGGATTAGTTTGGAGGAAGAGATGAGAGGGACGTGTCTATGAAATCCTCTTCATTTGGTAGCATAGAAGGGCAATGTTCCTAATGAAGGACACAAGTGCTGGCTTTTCTGAGGTAATTACGGTGCTGAGATTGGCTCTCTGCACCCTTTATGTCTCCTCAGAGACAGATGACAGCCTGAGAAAGGGCTCTGGTATTGTTATTTCATTTGTAAACACCAAACAAACATAAACAGTGAAGCATCTTTTAATGAAATGTGACATTGATTCCCCACACTTCTTTGGCCAATCGGGAGTCAGGAGCTAAAATGCTGACGTATCAGGACAGTCTGGTTTTCCTCTCTGTGGCAAGTTTATAATATTGTACGCACTAGAGGCTTAATAGAAAACCACACCTTAAAATGAATTGGGCCTTGGCTCGGCGCCTGTGGCTCAACGGGGTAAGGCGCCAGCCACGTGCACCTTAGCTGGTGAGTTTGAATCCAGCCCGGGCCCGCCAAACAACAATGACGGCTGCAACCAAAAAATGGCCGGGCGTTGTGGCGGGCACCTGTGGTCCCAGCTACTTGGGAGGCGGAGGTGGGAGACTCGCTTGAGCCCAGGAGTTGGAGGTTGCTGTGAGCTGTGATGCCATAGTACTCTATCCAGGGAGACAGCTTGAGGCTCTGTCTCAAAAAAAAAAAAAAAAGAAAAATGAATTGGGCCTTCCAATCAGGAGCTCACAAAGCAAGTGTCTGCTGCACTTGAGGGATGTGGGCCAATTAGCCCCACATGGCGCTTTATTCCTGCTTGAGCTGGGCCCTCTGCAGCCACATGAGTAGGTGGAGAAGGAGTAAATAGAAGCCACTTCCAATTCACAGCATGTCACCAACTGCCTTTTCTGGGTTCTACAGCCATAGGAAACTGAAGGAACAAGGACTCTGATCATTTTGGAGAAGACAGCAGGCAGATGACAGGGTAGCCTGATCAGAAACTCCTGACCAAATTGTTTCCACCTATGAAACATTTCCCAGGCTTCAGTATTTTCAACACCCATTTCACACCCATATTCTTGGATTTAGTTTCTGCTGGTTACTAAGCTAAAGACAGCTCTAAGTTCTTCCTAATCATATTCTATCCAGTGTGATTGGAGGGCCTGCTCTTCACACATTTTCAGAAGTCTTGGAAATCAGCCACTGGTATGAATTAATGGTCTAGCTGAGTGATGGTGGAAGGAATCGAGTTCCAAAGACTCTCCAAGTACTACAGGAGTGGGCTCCTTCCCTGCCACTGTCTTTGTGTTCCAGGAAAGGGCAGGTAGGATTACCCAATGCCTCCTGTCACCTTCTGTCCTCTGGTTTCACAAAGGGAACAAGAGGGTGTTCTGACGCGAATACTGTCAAAGCAGTGAACGCGTCTGTTCAGCTGCCCTTGTTAATCTCTGTTCTCAGTCACTGTGGGCTCTATTCGCCTCTCTGGCCATAGCCCGGCATAGGAAAAATACACATTCCCAATATGTCATGCTCCTCTCTAGACCCTGCCATGCTAAGTTTTTTCCACCAGGGCCAATGTATAATAAGCAGAGGAAAAGAGAAATGGCTTGCACTTAAGAAAGTGCTTGCATCGAGCCAGGCACTGTGCCCGCCACTTTATGCGCCTTTTCTCCTGTGCTTTCACATTTACTCTCCATTTTACAAGTGAAGACACCGAGGCCCTGCAAAGGCAGGTCACTTGCGCCAGGTCTCCCAGCCGACGACGTGCAGGGCTCGGGCACTGACTGTGCTCGGTGGCTCTTCTCTAAGCGCCTGCACTTAGCATGGCTTCCATCAGGTGCTCGGGAGAGAGGATATCTTGGAGTATGGGACCACCTCTCCTCCACGGAAAAAGAAACGATTATCCCCAAATACTGAAGCCTCTGCTCTGCAGCTTTCTTTCAAAGGCCAGAATAAATGTGCCCTGCTATCCTTTAAGGCGCTAATAACTGCGCTGCTGAACACCACAGGGCTATTATTGTTTTCCAGGCTGACACTTGGCCGGTTCTCTCTCTTCTTTACTTTCAGGCTAATAATTAGATTTAAATCCCTGACAGGACTCTAACTATCACCTCAGGGGGTTCTAGGTTTCTTTACTATTGCTTGCAAAGATTTCACTTTAAAAAAGCCCTTTGAAACTTTAAGTTACACTCTGCAGCAGCTTTTTAAAAAAAAAACCTATTATCTTATTGAGTCTTTTGAAGAACACACGCTGGCTGCTCTCTCCTGCCTCACCTTGAGAGCAGCCCTTATTTTTATCTCCAATTTGAAGAATAAAAATACTCAGGAGGACCAGAGAGAAGGTAGACTCATAAAATGTTGTTTTCATCAGCACATGAGTCATTGCCAGGTTGATTTGGACGGAATCCAGGGTCTTGGAATGTGTTGATTCCGGAATTTTGTTTTGTTTTTTGTTTTTTTTTAAGATAAATTATTTTCCTGTATATAGTGAAAATTATTGTGGTGGCTTTGCTTCTCAGGGGAAAAAATAAAGAACTGTTCTTTACATGAGTAAATGAATCTCTCGACCTCTACGCTGGATTGTTGTGAGCAAGGCAGTTAGAGGCAAGGTTTTGCTCAGAGCCATTTACTGGCTGTGGCTCTGCTTTTCTCAGGCGCCCACGCTCATCTGTGAGTGAGCTACTGTGGCTGTGATCAAGGAAAGCAGCCTTTCTTGGGCCACTTAAAATCCTTTGAGGAACAAGACGGAGTCATATAAATAAGTAACTGGCTCAAGTGGGGGATCCCCTGGCAATGCTGGCCTCATCAGCAACGTTAGAGCAGCGGAGGGGTCTCCCTGGAGGCCCAGTCACTCAGAGAACATCTGTTCTGAGGCCTTTCTATCACATGACTCCTTTGGAGAATCCCAGTTTTGAAGAGGAGGCAAAGAGCTTGTTAGTCTCCTCGGCTAAGTCCAGATTGTCCATAAAGGAAAATTATTTCTACCCAGAAGGCCCAAGAATGAGATGTGGTAAACTATTCCAGCCAAGCCGATTAGCTGAGTGTTTTTCCAAGAGAATGCATTTAATACTTTTCCAGAGATATAAAAATAATACAGGAGTACTGAGTTTTACCAAATGTGATGATTTTGAAAAAGCTGAATTTTTTTTTTTGGTATAATTTCAAGTACAGTTCTTTTAGGCAATTAATATATGCCCTACCATCTATCAATCAGCAATCAGCTGAAAGCATAAAATTTCCATGTTTTCTAAAACTTTCTTTAAGCAGAAATGATAAAAATTAATATTTGTTTGTTCATGCTTTCAAATACATTGCTGCATATGATCTAGGGCAATCTTTTCTATTCCATGTAGTAATAGTTGTTACCAGAACAATTTCCATTGATAGCTAAGGATATAAGTAAATATATGAAAAGACATGAGCTCTTCTGAAGCCATGATAATCAATTTAAGAAATCTAAAATAGAAACCTAACCACTTCAACTGTGAGAACTGAATGCTTGATAACATTAATAAAGGTTCCTTTAGGTAACCAAATATATGCAACTTGCACAAGTGAGGCGTGAGGCTTAGGAACATCACATTCTAAAAATGTCTGTTTAAGCTGGGGATAGAAACTCCCTAGAGAATAAGAAGCATTCCTAGAGCAAGCTGCCGGGGAGGCAGGACTGGAGGCAAGCCATCGTAGGGTTGTAATAATGGGTTGTAATAATAGGACAGTGAAAGTTTCAGTACTTTCCAGGTGCCCTGGGCATGCCAGAGATATATTTCTCCATAGAACTTGTACCTGATAACTGGAAGTCACAAGAGTTTACTTCACCCACTCAGTGCAGCTTAACTATGTACACCAAAACAAGCAGTATTTTTAACAGAAATGAGTTAAAAAAAAAAAAAAAACTCCATGAAAAATATATTCCATGTTTTAAACAATAAAGACTTTTCAACAATCCATTTATTTAGAAAGTCTAACATCTTAAGTTTAGCCCTGAGGAATTTCTCAGGCACCTCAAAATGTGAAAGCAAAACTATAGTTTTGTTTGCTTTAATTTGGAAGGCAGGTCTATGATCAAATAGGATTATTTTAAATACAGGCTCCTGGAAAGCTTTGTACTATATCTTGGTGTTACTATGTCTGCCCCTTAAGATAGAAATGGCATCAACTTTGCAAATCTGCCAAAACTAGCATGCTATCTGGCATCAAGATTACATCAGATCGCAGTCTTTGTTTGTTTCTTTTTCCCCTCTATTTTTGGAGATAAGGTTTTGCTCTGTCACCCATAAAGCTGCCAGATCAGATGTAGGGAAAATGGGAAATAATACTTAGATGTACCTTTATTTACAAAATATTCATTACGAAATTTTATAAAGAGGTGGCCAACACTAGAGATACTTTGTAATTATTCTGTAAATGTTTGTAATGAATATTCTGTAAATAAAGGTACGTCTAGCTACAATTTCCCATTTTCCCTATGTATGGTGACTTTAAATTTGGACATTCTGTGTAACAGATAAGGTCAAGATAAACCTTGAATTTCTTCCTTTACGCCCAACTAATGATTTAGGCAAATGTAAGGCAACTTTATGGCCAACCTTTGGGATACCATGTAGATTTCAGTCTTTATAATTAGACATCATTTCTTTCCAAACTGGACTCTTTACTAAGCGTTTCTTATCATCCAAATTGGGAAACGATACCTGATCTTTCACAACTGGCTATCATCAGAACTGAAAAGTCGCTGCCTTCTAGTCATGTGACTAAATAAATAAATAGTTGCTAAGAGAGTTCTAATCCACTAATAGATTATTAAATATTATTATCACTTCCATATAGCCTGTAGTGCTGTCTTCTACTTTAAATAATCAGTCCAATTATCCATAATTTAGGTTAAACACCTCATTTCCCTCTGATTTGGTGGATGTGCACCTTAGTATAAAGCTTAAGAGAAATAAAGACTGAACATATGGGTTCTCGCATATAGCATCACTTCTAATGCCAGACACTGCTAATTGTGCTTAAATCTCTGAACTACTGACAATATCTTGACCTACCTGGGTGGTGTTACCATAATCCATTATTTTCTAAAGCTGTCAACCTGAGACCTTGAGGTGGAAAGATGCTTTACAGAAATGAAATCCAGTTGCATTTGGAAGCCTACACCTCTGTGGGAGTTCAATCAGGTTGAGTACAGTTCTGTGCTACACAGAACAGCTTTCAGAGCAGGAGGCAGGCCATTAAATGCTTTCTGAACTCCATTAGTTACTCCTGCTGAGAGGGAAAAGTTCTCATAAATGCATAAAATTTAAATTGTGTATGAGGTAAGGAACGAGGTGGTACTTTGCTGCCTAGGTTGTATTATTTTCCATTCAAATGGTCTACAATCACACATGAAATGCAGTGCAGACCGAAGGAACGTAGCAGTAACAGGAAGGAATCCTGTCTCCAGAATCTAGTGACATCTCATCACCCGGTAATGACCCCTGCATTTTGCTTTTAGGTGAACTTATCCTTTGTTCCTTGGCCCCATCTAGGTTTATGTGCTACAGGTAGAGCCCCAAACTTCTACTCCAGTCTAGATATGGGAGTGAGGACGGCCCAATCAGAGCATTGGAAATGCTTGGTCCAGGTAACTGGATGAGGGACAGCATGTGGCCCTGACAGAGCACTGAGGGCAACCAGGGATAGGCACGGCTACCGGGAGGGAGACAGGCACTCTTTTTAACCCCTCTACTCTCCCTAAACCTGGGAGAACCAGGTTTGAGACTGTAGTCAGCCATCTGCCATCTCTGGAAACCTGGGAAGGCAGGCCATGCCAGGAACGTTCAAGTTGGGAGCTGGGGAGACCCTGGGTCCTTAAGACTGTTTGGAGGTCCAACATCCAGTTGTACATCTGAATTTTCAGGTTCTGTTAAGCAAGATATCCTATTTTTATTAGATTTAGGTTTCTTTTACTTGCATTCAAAATAGTCCTCATTGATAACCAATTAAAATAGAGAACCATACATGTAGTCTTGGGTGAGGCTCATGGCGATCTCCAGACAAGGACGGACACTGAGACACATCGAAGCAGCGTGCCCAGGCCCTCTGCTAGTCAGGAGCATACCCAGAATCAGAACCCAGCTCTTCCGTTTTCTCATTTGATGTTTTCCCTATTAATTTTGGGAAAAATTAATTAAAAAATAATTATGAAACACATTGGATTTGTTTAAAACTTTTGATTACAACTCTGTTCTAATTAAAAGTTTACGTCTTGAGTATTATAAAAGAAATTTATGGTTAATATTTTAAGTTATTCATTACCTAGACTGCGAACCTGAAAACACACTAAGAATTTCTCAGAAATGTGCCTGTAATCTGCTATAGCAGCAATAGAAATAGCCCAACAAAATAGCTTAAAATGTTTTATTAAGTATATATAATATTACAGTATAGTATTTACAAAGTTATGTTTTTTAAATAAAAAAAGTACCTTGGCAAAGATTGCAGATATTCAAAGCTTCAAACAGGGATAAATTGATTTAATACATATATAAAAAAAAGAAAACTTCTAACAGTAACACAGCTGTAAAACAACTTTGGTCTTTAAATCACTCCAAAAAAATGGCTACTGACAAATAGTACACCTTTAATCGCTGTGCAGAAAAGATCCCAAGTGAGGCTCTTGCACATAGCAACACTAGAGTTCTCTTTATTTAGAATGGTTAATGGATATTTATACAATGTGGGATCTAACTCTCAACAATGGCTTTTTTGTAAATAATGCTCCATTTGATAAAAACAAAAAATGTTTTCCTCTCTCGCCAACTACGATAACAACACTTTTAAGATTCCACTGATGTTGTCTTACAGAGAAGCTTCTTACAAATGCTTTCTTTTTTTTCAAAAGGCTAAATTGATGGGAAAGCTGGCCTTAAATGATCATAATTAAAAGTTGGCAAAGCTGAGGCCAGAAAAACTTTCTCTCCATTTACTGCTCATCTCTTCAAAGTTACCTCGCTTATCCCTATTAGCCACTGAGAATGATTTAACAAAGGACCTCCAGTGGGTGATGGCAGTTAGTAATTTTGAAAATGACACATCCTTAAAAAAAACTCTCAATCAAATGAAATACAATAGAAAGGGTTGCCCAACAATCCCTTCTCCAGTTTTCAATAGCAAGTAAATTAAGGGCTGTATATTTCCCTATATACAACTGCAGACCCACACTTCTGAATACCCATTTTTAAAACATGAGAAATCTACAGGTGATAATAGAACTTAATTTTTATTAGTGAGAGAGAGGAATTAGCTTATAACTTTTTGAGTTTTATTAACTCAAATCACAATTTGGTCACTTACTAAACTGATGATAGCATCCTAAAAAGAGGAATGCTCCCAACTATGGGATGGCCCCTTTATTTTAATTCTAAAATTTTCAGCAATTTAAACAGAATGGACCTAGAGTTTCCCAGTGTAAAATCATTACCTTTTGAAGTTTTTAGAACATGTGAATTTCTCAAACAAAACAAAAACAACCAAAAAAACCTACAAGAACGCCCTAAATCTTCCTAGTTCACCCTATTAAAAACAGTGAAAAAAATTTAAATACAGAAAACTCTCAATCATCTAACTCAGTGATTTTCAACTGGTGTGCCTTGAAAAAATTTAAAGATCATTAATTAAATTATTTTTGAAAGAAGTTCAAAGCACAGTAAGTATATTGTTTTATTTGCTCTGTTTTGGGGGTCGACATAATTTAAATGTGCTACATGGAAGTTTAACTATAGGTTCAAGTGTGCTGTGAGATAAAAAGGGTTGAAAACCACTGATCTGATATTTTGAGCTTCTAATGTTCGCAAAATGCTGCAGGACGAAAGGAGGAAAGAAAGCTCTCACTACGGAAGGAATGTTAAAGTCAGGTGAAGGATCAAGACAAAAAAGCCAAGAGAACTGGGAACAGAGGCCAGGAGGGTTAGCAGCTGGACAGAGGGGGCAGACTGCTAAGCAGAGCCAGCAAGGGGGGTTCAGCGGGGGTGGGGACAAGGTTGGAGTGGAATGTTTTGAAGGAGAAGAAAAATTTGATTTTGCCAAAAAGCCTGGAAGGGCTGTCCCAGAAAATGAAAAATGGTGTCACTCTGAAAACATATACTAAATAAAACTGGAAGGTTGATAGTAAAAATGGGGCTCAGAGAGCAAATTATGGGGCAAATATGATGCTCAAAACATTGTTAGCAATTTAAATTTGATGTGACAGAGATTGGGAGCCATTACCAGTCTGATTTAAAGAGAATGAACTGGCCCAGTGACACCCAGGCAAGGGGATTCCTGCAGCTGTGGCGGCTTATCCACAGAAGCTGACAACCAGGACGAGCAAGAGTTAATTTCATCTGGCATCTCCCCTGCTACCGCTGGGGGCACTGTCTAGGGGCAGTGAAGGCCTCAAAAGGCAACAGCGTTAAAGACACAATGAATGTATAAGACCCAAGATCAAACCCCAAATAAGTGAGTTTGTGATATATTAAAAGGTAACATTTTAGTTTATAAAAAATTTTACTGTAAATATTTTCATACCTGATTTTCTTAATGGAGAATAGGAATTTACATCTTTTTCAAGTCCATCTGCTTTTTTCCTCCTTTCATCAAAACTGATTTTCTAAAGTAGCAAACTATATTACCAAAATGTAAATATTTTCAGAAGGAAAAAGATCTGCACAAGCCATCAGCTTTGTATAAAGGAATACAGATCCTTCTACACATGCTAATATTTTGAACAAATACACAATGAGGGAAAAATATATATATATATTTATTTAAGAAGAGCAGTCTTGCTAGTGTATTCAGTTTTTGGAGAGGTCTTAGCAGGTCATAAATTTAGGTTTGCCAAGGGCAAACCACTTGGTCCCAACATGAAATATGACAATTAATTTGGCATAAAAGAGGCACATGGAAACAGTCAGTGGACTGAGAAATAACTACTAATGCAACTATAAATATGGATGTCTTATTACCCAAACAGGAAGAATTGCCTATTTTTAGAGGGTATTGGTGAGCAGTCAAAAAGCGTGGCAAATGTCCTAGAAGTTTTTAAAGTTTTAAGTGATCAACTATTTGCATCAAATATAATTCCAGCCGATAAAGATCTTTATTTTTAAATGTTTTCACTAAAAGCACAAAATGAACCTTTGCTCTCCTGTAGGTAGCCCACTTTTGTCCATATAGAAGATGCATGTGCCTATCTTATACATACGCACATACAAACACACACCCACAAACGAGGTAAAAAACGACTGCTAAAAGTCTAAAAGTACTCGAGGCGATCACAACTGTCAGAACGTTAATTTTCTCCTAACTGGGATAGGAAATGTGGGTTTTGTTTCATTTTTCAATCTTAGGGGAAGGGGAATACGAGGCAGGACTACAGGAGGAAGGTGATGAGTGTTCATCATGCAACACAGATACAACAGTAATAAAACCACCCTTTCAAGGGCTGGCCTGGTGGCCTGATGGTGACACACATTTTGTTGCCATGCAGGAGACTCACAGTTCAAATTTCAATCTTGCTTTTTCATGCCTTGGATCAGAAAAGAAGTGAAGAAACACTGTAGATTTTTGCCTTCAAATCAGAGGAAGGGAATACATATGTTACAACCATAGCTATTTTTGCTGAAAAGTGTGAACATAGTGCTCTGAGAACAAGTCTGGCTCCTTTCTGCAACTGATATTACCGTGTCACTGGACCATGTTCAATGAGGAGAAAAGGTGCTACATCTTGTACAGCAGAAGCAAATAACAGGACGACAAGACAGGGTTTAAAGAGTTGTGTGAATAAAAGAAAAACACATCCGTCAATCAAAGTATCCTAAATCTGCAAAGGATTTATTACACTGTATGTTGAACAGGGAATGTGTGAAAGGCAACCCCCAAGAATGAAGACCACTATCTCCATCAATACCACATCACACGTATGTGACACACATGTTCCCAATCAAATTCCTGTCTGTACTTCATTCACTCTTCCCTTGGCCTCAAAGTGGCAGACACATTATTCAGCTAATACTATAATTGACAAAGCTGTTGTGAACCTGAGTTTGCTAAGGTTTGAGGGAAGCCACTGTTTTTCATTGATAGCTCTGGATAACCACCAGGTGACTGCGACATATACTTTCACCCTGAACTAAGCTAAAATGGTGACCTAGAGTCCAAAAAGTCCCAGGATCTTAAAGGCATCATTCTTGGAAGCTGCCCATTCTACTCTTGGCCCTAATCGAATAAAAATAACAAAAACTGGATCTCAATTGGGCACACAACACATTATAATTCTTTTATTAACTAAATGGCATTTGCTTTGAATAAAAATTTAACTGTAACAATCACTTGAGGGTCAAGGACTTTTTTCTCCCATAATGACAACCTTTTCTTGGTTACTTCTCTTGATTTCTTCTTCCCAACGATAAATCAAGGCCATGGTGCTTAAACACAAGTGTATTCCTCTCACTTCTTACTACTTTCCAAATCACAGTCCATCACTTCATATCAGTTATTCTGGAAAATTGAAAAATGAACATATAATCATTATTCATATCTATTTTCCATCCATTAAGAACTTGATGTATTAAAAAATTTATTTCAGATATACAATTTCTAAAAATAAAGCACATCTTCAGAGGTCAGAGACATACCAGGCAAATCATTAGCCAAAGTCCCAGTGCCAAATGAAAATAAAAATCAACACAATCTGATAATTCCTGTTTGCTGGATTAGCAGAGGAAAAGTGAAGAGATGTTGATTTTTTTTCTAGAATAATGTTGATTATTCTCAAATAATGTTTTATCACATTCACTTTAGATCTACACCATTCATTTAATGTAACTGAAATATGACCAAGTAAAGGTGGAAGAGAAAACGGTACTATGATCCCAAGGAAGTTACCTCACACCTCATTCACCGATATGGCAGGTGCTCTGTGAGTACTGAGTGGTTGTTAGTAGGAAAACCCAACACACAGACATATAAAAAGGAAACAAATTCTAATCCACAAAATATTAGCAAAGTTAAAGTGAATTTTCATCATAGATTTTATGTGTTATCAACACATAAATATTCAAGGCAAGACTTCTTACAATAACTTCTGATGTAGGTTTAAAAAAAGTCATGTCTTAAGAGAAATTAACAAAGGAAGAGGCACTCAAGGTTCTTATATTGATTTTCTGAAAATCGAGAAAAGTTTCTTCATACAACTATACAACAATGGCATTATAGCAGGAAAAGGAAAGAACATAAAAATTAAAAAACAGGACAACAGAATGTAAACATGGACAACTGTACCGCAGGTCCAGATGCCAGCTGGTTTTTAATGTCTTTTAATTTATTCCTACCAACACTTTTTAAAAAGAGTACAGCAGCTTATATAACAAACCATGCTTTTAAAGGCTGTGACATAAAGCTATAAAAGTTCCTGGTTGGAAAAGCAGAGATCTTAAGTCCCCTGGGGTTATATGCAACAGGATCACCAACACCAGAACAAAAGAAACTCTGCCTAAATGATAAAGATTTACATCAAATTATTTACGTCCCTTATAAAAAGCATTTTAAATTTACAGTCCACAAATACTGAATCTCTAAAATGTTTTACAAAAAGTGGTAATTTCTCTCTTCTGTGAGGCAGATGATCAGAATTTGATTTGGGACGTCATATGGCTTTTATAGTAGTAGTATTGCAATTTTTAGCAAAGGAGATTTAAGTTTTATACATCAAGAAACATGGACCTTTATCATTTGACAGTGTCGCTTTTACTAAAAGAAAGCAATACTTTCAAGAAGCTTGTTCATTTTCCAGTGTCCATAATTTTATCTAATCTCTAATTATAGGCACATTTTATACTTACCATCATTCATCATTCCTTTTGATTCTTTAAATGCTAAGGATTAGTAACAAGCCAAGTAGATAGTTAGTAAAGTTCCACAATTAGAAATCATTTCTAAATAAACAAATATGCAGTAATATGCCAACTATTCTACAACTATACAGCCAAATTAATTTTAAGGCTGTCATTTAATTACAAAGCCTTTCTGTGGATTATACCCAAAGTATCCAGGAAAGAGATTTAGTTGGGAATACTGATCTAGATTTATGTAGAAAGAAAGTGAGATGTTTTGGTCTCACTCCATGGGGACAGAATGTATCTTTCTGAAGTTTGTAAATAAGAAATTGGAATAACTGAGATTCTTCTCTACTGAGGGGTATGACGCTTCATCTTGGTCAATATGAAAGGACAATGGTCCCCTTGCTCAAATGTGACTTGAGTAGGGCAAGTAACTACTTGAAAGGCACAAAACAGTGCATTTTCCCAGAGGTGAGAACTTTACAAAAGCAATAGTCATAATTATTGGTATATAATTCTGAGAAGAGAGGGCAAGGCAAGGAAAAAAAACCCCTAGATTATTCCTAAGGCATTGATGGGGCATTCTAACTGCTTTGAGGGGCAGTTCAAATTATGATCTGGTAATGGATCAAGATTGAAATAATCACATACCATTAAGGGGTTCTTCTACAGCTTTCTGGAAAATATTTAAAATGCATTTACATAAAAATATAATTTATTTCATATCCTTTTATGCTAAAGCTTATATATGCCAATATTTAAACTATTTAGGAAGCAGTAAATCCAATGGTCTAAAACTAAAATACGGCCATAAGCAAAGCTTGCCAAGTCTACTTAATAGTTTAATAATAACTATATTATTCTTTTACTATTCTTTTTCTAAGAAGAATTTTCCACCCCACCCTGTCTCCCTCTGTTCAAGAAATCCTAACTTCTCAAAAATTATTAATGTGCAAACATAAATAGCAACAAAAGAATAAAAATATAGTTAAACAAGAGATGGAAGCAAAGCAGACCTATTTTTAAGCCATGCAAGGTGAATTTAGTAACACAGAAAAAATGTGTTAGAATTTCTATTATCTCTAAGAGGCAACTGATAATTGCTGGCTTCTTAAGACCAAGGTAGTTATGGCACCAATCTTCCTACAACAAACACCTGTGGGAAGAGGAATCCATTCCACCAACCTCTGCCCTTTAGGCACATCTGTTGAGGTCTGTCAGACTTGGAGGCAAATGGAAACTTCACCTCCTGCCACAGATACAGAAGGCTTTCTTTGGCATTTCAGGTAGATCCTTCATCAATCCTTTATAAGAAGCTAAGTACAATATAGTCCTTTCTGGATCTTATTTCAATAAAGCAGCCCTTAGGCTTGTCACTATAAGGAGTTTATACTTATAAAAAAACTTTTTTCCTCCTCATTTATGCTCTACTAAATTTGCTCTTTTCTTGGAATTCTCTCAGAAAAGTTATTAAGTTGTCCAAGGTACAGTGAAACCTAAAGTACAGTTTTAAGGGAAAAAAAGTTTATAAAACATTTTTATGATGGGGAATGAATCATAACTCAGAACAGATATTGTAATATTTATATTATTTCCATAATTGTCATTTTTAATTATGTAAATTAATATAAACATCTCTTTTTAATTTTTAAGCCTGAAATTGTCCTTCTGTATATGTGCATCAAACAAATCCAACAGGTGAGACAATATATTGGCATTAACTTCCTTCTGATTGCAGATACATTATAGCCATTATTCCTTCACAAAAACTTTCCAGTTCTAGGTGTGAGAAGACAGCACAATCTTAAGGAATCATTTATTCCATCCCATTGATACTAAAATGACCCAACAGTTTTAAAATAGAACTGGGCTCATTCATGTGAAGGTAATGAAATGACTTCAACATTCTCTTTACTTGATGTTACACTAAACAGCAAAATATCTCCATTCCCACTCCTTAGTTTAACCTATCAAATGATCATTCCCAATTCATTTAATAAAATTTAACTTACTCTAGGAGGTTGTATGGCCTTCTGATTAGAAGCTTATAGAGACAAAAAAAATACAAAGTTAATAAATGAAATTAATTAAGGCAATGTAATATTTAACTTTAAGATAAAACATACAGGGCTAACACTAAAGGTACCAAAGATTCTAAGAGGTCTAGCATTGACAATTCATTTAAGAGTACAGAATATTCTTGATTAAAGACTTTGATTTAAAAAAGAATGAAGCAAACAACCCACTTACATCAAGTAACAAGTCTGCATTGGCTCTTCCTTGTGCATGTCATCTTTCCCCCCAATGAGCCACTTGTTACACTTCTTGGTGGAAAAACACTGTCACCTACTTACTCCACCGTGGGCTCTCCATCCTCCCTACTCTACCCAGGGGGAAGGTGGACAGAACCTGCAGTGACTGATCCCCTCTCTATGCCACCACCCTTAGCTCACTGCTCCAGTTCCTTGTAGCCCAGTCCCTCCCTCTATCTTTCAGGTTATCAAAGCCCCAGATAGATAACAAACTAATTACTTGGACCCCCCTGAGTTTAAAGTGTTCCTCTACGTGTTGCTTCTTAGCTTTCTGAGTCACCCTTTGCACTGTTCTTAAATATATTAGTTAATGAAGATGAAGGAACATACAGCATGAGGAAAGTGACAAAAGGGAAAAGAATGACTAATTGGGTAGGAAAGAAGAGATAACTTCCGTACAAAAACCAAGGCAGGAGGCGCCAGGGCAGCTCATACCAGCCCTAAATATAGAATCATAGCTGTAGGAGAGCGATCCTACTGAACAGAGTGATCAATGTCGCTGAAATCTGGACTGGATGACGGCACTGGATTTTCTTATGAGCAGACTGAGGCAGGCACCCAAGGACTTCTGTGTGTTTCTTGTTATTTATTTACTACCAGATCCCACCCGTACTCTCTGGAGCTTCTGAAGCTGGCAGGAAACAAGGAGTCCTGACTCAAGGACAGCCAATCTGTGGTCAGAAGCCAGAAGCTGCACGGTTCTCTCAACAGGACAACTGGCACTGCCTGATAAGCTTCTCTTCAGAATCTGAAGAGAAGAAAAAGAAAGACTAGATGGGAAAGGAAGGTGAAAAAGAAACATAGAGAGAGGCAAGGAGGATCTCAAAGCTTGGAGCTACAATAAGAAATGCTCCCTGTGAGAAGACACGAATTGGACAAAAACCAGGAGATAAAGAAGAGGGTGAGTTAACTGGCTAATTCTCCAACTACCACTGACAGATGGCACCAACTAATGCCTGTTGCTGAGAGGGCATCTGATAGCTCAGTCCTTAGGGAGGTGCTGGATCCTTCCAATTTCCAGGCCACGTGCTGTTCCACTCTCTGTGAGACCTGGTGATGTATCGGTACTCAAAAGATTCCTGTCCCTGTCAGTGCCATGTGGGCTTTAAATCAACCTCCTTTTCTGTGCAGGCACTTGGAGGGTGTTTGGTACTTGCATATAAACAAGAAGGCAACCTCTCTAAAGGAGTATGAAGCAAAATACGTGGGGGTATACCACATGTAGCCGCCTCCTAAATAAACCAAGCAGAATTATAGACCTTTATTAGGGGCCATTACCGTCAAGATAGTTACATGTATACACAACTCACTTCAGCTACACCATGCCCTGTATCTATGTCTTATAAAGGAAAACAGAAGTGAGCAGCTATCTAAATTTCAGATGATTAATAGGAAAGGTCAGAGATAAGAATTTAGAATTATATTTTTAGCTTATAAATCAATTGATCAGAATTAATATTGCCAGGTGTAGTGGTACACCTGTAGTTCCAATTGCTCAAGAGGCTGAGGTGTGAAAATTGCTCGCAGGACTTTAAGGCCAGCCTGAGCAACATTATGAGATCTCAAAAAAAAAAATAAGGAATGAAGAACTACCAAGTAATTCCTTTTCTTCCCTAATAATGTATAAAGCATAGTTTCTATGTTCCAATTCTTTGATCCAACAGATATCACATGTGGCTAGCCCATTCTGAAAAAAGAGATCTATGGTGAACAATGATTCAAAGGGATACCAGTCAGTAATGATCCGTCTAGTATTACAAAATTAAACAGTGGAGAAGTTAATTTCACCTGATTTAATTCTCTCCTATAGAGAAAAGAGTGATTATGATTTATCTGCTGCTACCATGTGCTTAAGGTACTAATAGCCATATATATATAGAACATTGTGTGTGTGTGTGTACATACATACATATACATATACATATACATATACATATATATATATATATATATATATATATGTGGCTATTAGTGCCTTAGGCATTCCGTGTAAGCTTTCTTGAAAAAAATCTTGATTTATTCTTCTCTCCCTGAAACCCCTAATCCTAATCATGTGCCATATATATATATATTTCCAGCTCTTGAATTTTTCAGAAACACTGTTTCTAGTGATCCCAGATTTACCCCTCTTCAACAATGAACAAGAAAAACTCTAAATTTTTTTTCAAGATGGATGACTAGGCACATTCCATGCTTACTTCATCCACTTAGAAGAACTAAAAAAGTACATAGACAATCACATTTTGAATCCAAGAGGTGTAACATAGAATTTCAACAGAAAAGTGATAGGAAACATCAAAAACTAGAAAGCAAAAGGAAAAGAAGCAGCCTGCTTGAAGCCAGCCCCACAATATGGGGAGAGGGTGAGTAAGAGACTCTCTGTGGTCTACTTTCTCACTGGAGAATCAAGAAATCTAGGACATAGGAGAGCACCTCGGCCCTCCCAACCCTTGCATTTAATTTAGGGAGCTGCAGAGAGACTGTGAGGAGAAGGAACTGCTCTGTAGAGGGAGCTTGCCTTAGTCACATGCTCTTTCTGAAACTTAAGTGACTATAGCAAGATGCCATTTTCAATTTTAGCCTGTAACAAAATGTGCTGTGTCCTGGGACCCAGCAGTGCCACTCTTGGGTGTTAGAAAATCTCAAGCTTTTGCTGGCAGAACTGGGGTATAAATGGAGGTGACTCCCATAGCTAGGGATGAGAAAAGAGTGTAACATGGGCTGTGACCGCTGACACTGGGAAGTGGGCAACAGCAGAATTAAGAACAGGTTCTAAGTTGCTGCAGAGGATTGGCCCCAAGCTGGGCAGGGGCTCCTACAGCCTGGGACTGAGATGTGGATTAGGTGCAGAGAATCATGTCTGATGGGACATTTGGGTTGGCTACAAGAGGTGGAACTAAAGAGTGGGCCCTATCAGGACTGGGGTATGAGAGGGATGTATGGCCCCCATCTGCCAGCCAAGGCTCTAGCGCAGTACACTTACAACTGGTATGATGTGGCACACTGGTGTGCTGTAAGAGGATCTTAGGCGTACTGTGAAAAATTTTAAAGATTAATTAAATTACTTTTGAAAGAAGTTCAAAGCACAGTAAGTACATATTTTTATTTACTCTTTTTGGGGGCTCAACATAATTTAAGTGCCACTGGAAGTTTAACTATAGGTTTAACTGTGCTATGAGATAAATTAGGTTGAAAAACACTGCTTTAGCTATCTGAGCTGGCCTCATCCTCCTTTGGCAGGGCCTCCACACAGCAGCTGCTGCCCCTCACACAAGCATTCCACTAGGGACCTGAGGATTGCCTTGCTCCTGCCTGTCATGGCTGGTGCATGCACTTGGGGGCCTGTATGGAAACCTTCCCCATTAGGTGTCACACAGCTTTGGTGAGCCCTCCCCAAGAAACAGAATGGCCCAGGGTTGTGGGGATTGCACAACCCAATCTATCATGTAGGGCATCTGAGCACTCATCCTGGGAAATTAATGTTGGGTCTTAACATTTTACTGCTGCCACCTCAACTGCCTCTTACCTGCAGGCACCACATAATGACCTGGAGGCCAGTCTGCCCAGTGTATCACAACCATTGCCAACACAAGTACCTGAGGCTTGGGTCCCAGAAAAGTATCTTACCCAAACTACCACAACTGCCCACATGTGCCACCCACCCAGGGGCTCAAGAGTCCACTTGCCTGTCCAGTTCCTGCTACTATAACTGGCATCTGACAAAGCCACCCAGAGGCCCAAGAAATGACATGCTTATAACTGCCAACACAGGTGCCAGCATATGCTGCCCTGGGGATCAAGGATAGATATGCTTAGCCTATTACTATTATCCCTGGAGACAGAAGATTGGGCCCATCTGACATTCCAGTCCCCAACACAACTTTACCACTAAGAGCACAACTTCCACTAATAACCACACCCTACCACACCTAGGAACCCACAGATACCACTAATGCTATTTATAACTAAAGAAATAAAAAAGAGACTTCACTATTGCATGTACCCTTAAGCAAAACATAACAAAACAAAACAAATTCTGGAATTGAATAATTCATTAAAGAAAAAAAATACATTCAAAAGCGTCAAAAATAGACAACGTCAAATAGAAGAAAAGATTTCAGAACTTGAAGACAGTTTTGTTGAAATAATCTAGGAAAAAATAAAGAAATATGAAAAAAAAAAGCCTACCCAATCAACACCACAGACTCATCTTTAAGAAAAAGTCCATCCCAATAGAAGCAAATTAAAATAGATGAAGAAATGACTGTCACACCAGATATGCAAACATCAACATAAAGAGAGAAGAAACAAAAAAGATGACATCCCTAAGGGAATACAATAATTTTACATCAATAGGTTCTTAACCAAAAAGAAATTCTCAAAATCTCAGCTGAAGAATCCAAAATATTGATTTTAATGAAGCTCAGTGAGATGCAAGAGAAATCTGAAAACTAATAAAAAGAACTAGAGATATACTCCTAGAAATGAATGAGAGATTTACCAAAGAGATAGATATTTAAAAACAAAACATAACAAAACAAAACAAATGCTGGAATTGATAATTCATTAAAGGAAAAAAATACATTAAAAAACATCAAAAATAGACTGTATCAAATAGAAGAAAAGATTTCAGAACTTGAAGACAGTTTTGTTGAAATAATCTAGACAAAAATAAATAAAAAATAAAAAAAACCAAATCCTTCAAAATGTTTGGGATAACATGAAGAGACTGAACATTTGAATTACTGGTATTCCCAAGGATAACGGGAAATCAAAAGTTTAGAAAGCCTATTTAACAAAATAAGAGATAGAAACTTCCCAAGCTATCAATAGATTCAGACATCCAGATAAGGGAGGCTCAGTGAGCCCCTCAAATAAATACAGTGCAAAAAGTCATTTGAAACATCATATTATAAATCAGACTGTCTAAAGTCAAAATAAAAGGATAAATTTTAAAATAGCAAGGGCAATGCATCTATCTAGTCACCTATAGAGTATATTTCTCATAGATTTGAGACTGTGTCCCCCCCTTTGCCCCAGAAAAATGGATTGGTACCATCATAGCTCAAGGCAACACAAGCTGCAGACTTCTCAGCAGAAATCTTACAGGCTAGAAGAGAATGGGACGATATATTCAAAATGATGAAAGAAAAAGTCAGAAAAAAATTCTATATCCAGTAAGATTATCCTCCATAAATGAAGGAGAAATAAATTCTTTCACAGAAAGCAAATGCTGAGGAAATTTGTCACCATAAAACTGATGATGTAAGGAATTCTCATGGTAATCCTAAACTTTAGAGCAAATTACCACCATGAAAACACGTGAGAGTATAAAACTCACTTGTAAACCAATCACACAAAGGAGGAAGAAAAAGACATCAAATGGCACCACGAAACAAACCCATCAACCCACGATGACAAACAGTAATAGAAAAAAAATAGTTTATAAAACCACCCCAAAACAATTAATAATATGACAAAAGGAACAAAATTTCACATATTGATAATTACCTTGAATGCAAATGGAGTAAGTGCTCCATTTAAATGATATAGATTGTCTGAACAGATTTTAAAAAGCCATGATCCAGGGGTGGAGCCAAGATGGCAGACTGGAGCCAGTCTTCCACATAGGCTCCCGTCCAGAAGGAGAGTTAAAGGGCAGTTTAGCAAGTAAGTTGATGGTTTAGAGTTGAGCCAAGAGAAAAAGTTGAAGAACGCACATCAACCCTGCTGAGGTGAGCTGTGATCCCAAAGAAACAAACAATAGGTATAAAATCCATCGCCAAGTGGGTGGGAGTCCCCTCCCCCATGAGAATGGCTTGCAGTATACTCTATACAAACAAGCAAGCAGAGTTCAGATCTCCTCCTATTTTATCCCACAGGAGAGACCCTCTAAAAACCAGAGAGGACCTACTAGTATGCCACAGCACTGTCCTGCCAGGCATAAAACTGTATATATTCTCCACCTGAAATTCTGAACTCCCAGCACTCCCCTCCACTCTCACCCCAAGGTCTGGAAGCCTGTCTCCCATGGAGTCCAGATTGTTGGGCATTTTCTCAAGATGTGTGGACAAGCTGTGGGCTGTCGCAGGCCTGTGCTGATTCTGTGGCATGGGTTTAAAGAGAAGACAACCGAGATGGAGGGAGAAGCAGTGCCCCGTGGCACAGAGCAGCAGCAGCAGCGGTGGGAATAATAGGGCTCACCCCTCTGGGGATATTTTGGAGAGATCCTTCCTGTCTCTCATGGCAACCAGAGAGAGCCAGGCTTCTACTCAGGTGGCAGCCACTGGCGGAAAAGATCTGGGGTGGAAACACAGGCCCCGTGAGTAAAGGGTATGCCTGAGGCAGTACCTGCCAGGGTGGGGCCCAGCGGAGATGGAGACTAGAATACTAGAATACTAGAACAGCATACTCCCAGGGTGGGGCTGAGTCAGTTAGTGAGCCTAAGAAGTACCTGGTCCTCAGGGGAACATATCTGAGACAAAAGCAGGTGGGGCAACAGCACTAGCCCAGGAAGAAACTGACACTGAGAGCTGTGTGTGAGTACCAGCCCAGGGAGAGGCAGGAATTGAGACCTGAATGTGAGCTTTAACTGTGCCTGCCCCAATACAGAGTGCAGTGGAGACAGAGATGCCAGCTCTGTGAGAATTGGCGCAATGGCAGTGGCACAGGGCGGGGCTGAGTCACAGGTTCTTTGAACTCAAACAGAGCCTAGCCCACAGGGGAATATAGCCAGGACAGAAACACTAACTGGTGACAGAATATAAGTGGTAACAACATCAGTCTGGGGTGGAGCTGGAATTGAGCGAACTGCCCCAGCTTCCATTAAGCATCAAAGGTTGTCAGGCTTCAGCTCTCCTGCTGGCTGGTGGCAGAGTGTGGCGGTCTGGCTGAGGAAACATAGATCTCCCTGTGATTCAGGCAGGCACAAACCCTGGTACATCTGATCATTGGAGGGAACTGGGTCACAGCCCTGTGGAGTTATGGTGTCTGGATGTGACAGTGTAAGGTGGGGAAGGAAACATAAACTTTCCCAGACTAATTCATTTGCTGAATGGGTCCTTCTGACTCCACAGAGCACTGGAGCAAGTCATACTCCAGGTGCCAGCAGACTCCTGCTATCTAGTTGCTGGATACCTTTTGAACTCTCCCACTTGAGACTGGCTGCTGACTGGGACAATTGATTTGGATCTCTTGACCTGGGCCAATCACCCAAGGACTATCCAAAGTGGTACCCTAGGTGTGTGGTTGTGGGAAGGTTTGATTTTCCTTTTCCAGTTGTTGCCTGTGAGGGGGAGGGTGACTTAGTTGCTGGTGTTTCTCCACAGCTGAGACTTCAACCTAGAGTTACTGAATCACTAGGATTGGAAACAGACCAGTTGAAAACAAGATGGAGCCACTTAGCCCCACCACACCAAGCAGGTCTCCAGTATCTCAGGCCATAGCACTGTACAGATCCTTTGCAAAGCTCTAGAGGAAAATGTAAAGACACCACTCCAAGCTCTTGGGCATAATCCCTACACCAGGAGTCCCCAACCCAACTTCACCTTATCTGCTCATCTAGCCAAAAAGTGTAAAATAATCATGGGGTGGAATCAGTGGAAAAACTCCGGCAACATGAATAATCAGAGTACATCAACTCCCTCAAAGAACAACATGGCAGGCACACCAAAGGATCCCATTCATAAACAAATGGCTGAGATGTCAGAAATTGAATTCAGAATTTGGATTTCCAATAAGATTAATACAATGGAGGTAAAGTAGGGATTAGAAATTCAAGGAGGATTTCAAAAGTTGTCTCAAGAATTCATGAATTCAAAGACAAAATCACCAAAGATTTTGACAAGGTGAGACAAGAACTTGCAGCCCTCAAAGATCTGAAAAATATAGTAGAATCACTCAGTAACAGAATGGATCAGGCAGAAGAAAGGATTTCTGACATTGAAGACAAAGCTTTTGAATGCTCCCAAATGATCAAAGAGAAAGAGAAGTGGAGAGCAAAAAGAGATCATTCTCAGAGAGCGCTGGGATAATTTGAAGAAAACTAATATTCGCCTTATAGGAATTCCTGAAGGTGATGAGGTGGCTTCGATACTGATACTCTACTCCATGAAATAATCAAACAGAACTTCCCAGACATGCCAAGAGATTCTGAAATTCAGATAGCAGACAGTTTCAAAACCCCAGCACAACTCAACCCGAATAAGGAATCTCCCAGACACATAATAGTTAACAATGCCAAAGTTAATATGAAGGAGAAAATTTTGCAAGCAGCCAGATGTAAGAAAACCATAACCTACAAGGGGAACAATATTAGAATGACTACATATCTCTCTGCTGAAACCTTTCAAATTAGAAGAGGGAGGTCATCAACTTTTAATCTAAAACAAAATATTTCCAACCCAGGATCCTGTACCCAAATGAACTGAGTTTCAGTTATGATGGAGAAATTAAATACCTTAATGACATTCACATGTTGAAGAAATTTGCCATAACTAAAACCAGCTCTCCAGGATAGCTCTCAGACCTATCCTCCATAATGGCCAGCACAATTCTCTATCACAAAAGTAAACTCACTCAGAAATTTTTGATTTAATTCGAACTGCCACAGTGGCAAAAGGATTAAAAATGTCCAATGGACTTTTGAAAAACTCAATACCAAAATTCTACCAGGCTTATTAATATTCTCAATTAATGTGAATGGCTTAAATTGTGCTCTAAAGAGGCACAAGTTCACTGACTGGATACAAAAACTCAGTACAGATATCTGCAGCATACAAGAATCTCATCTTACCTTAAAAGATAAATATAGACTCAGGGTGAAGGGATGGTCATCTATATTTCAGGCAAATGGAAAGCATTGAAAAAAGTAGGTGTTGCAATTGTATTCACAGATACAATAGGCTTTAAACCAACACAAGTAAAAAAAGATAAGGATGATGACTTCATATTTGTTAAGGGTAGGACTCAAAACGCTGAGATTTCAGTTATTAAGATTTATGCACCCAACCAAAATGCACCTCAATTTATAAGACAGACTCTAACAGACATGAGCAACTTGATTTCCTCCAGCATCATAATAGTCGGAGATTTTAACATGCCTTTGGCAGTGTTGGATAGATCCTCCAATAAGAAACTCAGCAAAGAAATTTTAGACATAAACTTAAATAGTCAACAACTGGATTTAACAGACAAATCTACAGCACATTTCATCCTAACAAAATTGAATACACATTCTTCTCATTAGCCCATGGAACATCCTCCAAAATTGATCACAACTTAGGTCATAATTCTAACCTCAGCAAATTTAAAAAAAGAGAAATTACTCTTTGCAGTTTCTTAGAGCATCATTGCATAAAAGTTGAACTCAGTAACAACAGGAATCTACATACTCATACAAAAACAAAGAAACTAAATAACCTTATGCTAAAGAATAGCTGGGTCCTAGATGAGACTAAGAAGGAAATTACCAAATTTTTAGAACAAAATTATAGTGAAGACACAAATTACCAGAACCTCTGGGAAACCACAAAGGCATTCCTAAGAGAAAACTTTATAGCACTGCAAGCCATCCTCAAGAGAACGGAAAGAGGGAAAGTTAACAACTTAATGGGACATTTCAAGCAACTGGAAAAGGAAGAACATTCTATCTCAAAGCCAGCAGAAGAAATGAAATAACCAAAATTAGAGCAGAATTAAATGAAATTGAAAAAAAAAAAAAGGATTATACAACAGATCAATAAATCAAAAAGTTGGTTTTCTGAAAAGATCAATAAAATAGATAAATTTTTGGCTAACCTGACCAGGAAAAAAAGAGTAAAATCTCTAATTTCATCAATCAGAAATGGCAAAGATGAAATAACAGACTCCTCAGCAATTCAAAAAATCCTTAATGAATATTATAAGAAACTCTATTCTCAGAAATACGAAAATTTGAAGGAAACAGACCAATTCTTGGTAGCACGCCACCTTCCTTGACTTAGCCAGAATCAAGTGGAAATGTTGAACAGGCCTAAACCAAGTTCTGAAATAGCACCAACTATACAAAATCTCCCTAAAAAGAAAAGTTTGGGACCAGATGGCTTCACATCAGAATTCTACCAAACCTTTAAAGAGGAACTAGTACCTATATTACTTAACCTTTTCCAAAATACATGAAAAGGAGGAATCCTACTCAACACATTCTATGAAGCAAAATTCACTTTTATCCCCAAATCAGGAAAAGACCCAACAAGAAAAGAAGAGTATAGACCAATATCACTAATGAATATTAATGCAAAAATATTCAACAAGATCCTAGCAAACAGAATCCAGCAACACATCAAACAAATTATACACCATGACCAAGTGGGTTTTATCTCAGGGTCTCAAGGCTGGATCAATATATGTAAATCTATAAATATAACACTTCACATATAAACAAATTAAAAAACAAAGACCATATGATTCTCTCAATTGATGCAGAAAAAGCTTTTGATATTACCCAGTATCCTTTCATGATCAGAACACTTACGAAAATGGGTATAGAAGGGACATTTCTTAAATTGACAGAGGCCATCCTACAACAAACCCAAAACTAATATCGTATTGAATGGAGCTAAATTGAAATCATTTCCACTCAGATCAGGTACCAGGAAAGGTTG